>SATZ01000220.1:0-58222 GCA_004335205.1 Ascochyta viciae-villosae
TTTTCTTTACTATTCTAGCGCCTTTTAAGTAGTTTAGCGCCTCTCCTTTACTATTCTAGCGCCTTTTAAGTAGTCTAGCGCCTCTCCTTCTTACTATTTTAGCGCCTTTTAAGTAGTCTAGCGCTACCCTTTTAGCATCTCTTTATAAGGCAACTTAGCTTTAGATTACCTTCTTTTACTTTATACCTTTTACTAGTTTAGTATCCTTTTACTGTACACCTATTCTTTTACTTAGCTTTTACCCTTAGGCCTTTCTACTACTTTAAGCACTAGGTGCTCTGCTTTTCTTGCTAACTACCTAACTTACTCCTTACTTAACTAGAATTAACACTTAACTACATCTTTAGTATAAGCTGCCTAGAAGCAAACTTATATAACAACATTGCTAAGGCTGCCTAGTACTAACAAACTCTAGTAATATAAGAATATCCTATTACAATTCTATAAGCATTCTAGTAGTAGTATAACCTAGAAAACTGCCTAGATTATAAAAAGCTCTTGCTAGATCTTACTAGGATACTACAGAGCACTACTACTAACTATTTAAGTGCCTTTAACTTAGAAGAGCTTACTTAACTCTTTACCTTTCCTATATTTATACTCTAAGAAGCACTTTTAACAACAATAGCTGCTATTCTACTTTTAATACTAACAGCTACTATTTTAACTAGTACAGTCTTATACTATTTTCTATACTGCTGCCTATAGACACCTTTACCTCTAAGAGCCTATATTACTAATTTAGACTCTTACAGTAATAGCTTAGAAGAAGACCCTACGTTAACTAACAGCTAACTACTTGCTATAGGAAATTACTCCTTAGGCTATGCTTCTATGGATAACAATTGTAGATACTAATTAGATAATAACTAGGAATTCTCTAGTTATAACGCCTCTTCTAACTCTTAGGATAGCTACTAATTAAACCTAAATTAAACTAACTACACTAATAGGTACAACTCTAATAGCTATAATTTAGAAGAAGGTAGTTATAGGCTAGCTTCTAACAGATATAACTATAAGAGCCCTAATCTAGAAGAAGCTAATTATAACCTAGATTCTAAGGCATATATATATACAGGGGCTAACGCATACAGCTCTAATAGCTACAGTCTAGAACCTAATTGTAATCTAGATAGCTACAATCTAGAAGAAGCTAATTATAACCTAGATTCTAAGGTATATATATATGCAGAGGCTAACGCATACAGCTCTAACAGCTACAGTCTAGAACCTAATTATAATCTAAATAGCTACAATCTAGAAGAAGCTAATTGTAATCTAGAGTCTAATGTATACAGCTATAACAGCTAAAATTTAGAAGAAGGCAGCTAAGAACCTAGTTCTAATACAGATACAGATGTAAATTAGCTAATTTAGAGCTAGAAGCAACCTTAGTTTAATAAGTATATTATAACAGTTTCTACGCTTAAAAGACCTTCTAGCCTCTAACCTTTTAGCAGATCTTAGAGAAATAGCATATCTAGTATTACTTAACTATTACAACTTTAGCGTTACCCTACAGCCTTAGCAATTTAACTACTAGTAGAATAATTAAAAGTAACCTACTTCTGCTAATTGCTAGCTTAACTTCTAATAGAACAAGCTAACACTGCTAATTACTAGCTTAAACACTGTTAGGACAATTAAAAAGTAAACTACTATTACTAAATTACTAGCTTAACCCCCTGTTAGAACAATTAATAATTTATTACCTATAAACTACTGCAGGCTAGCACTACTCTTCTCTATAGATGCTCTAACTAGCTTTAGAGACAATTTTTGCGTTATAGGGTTTATACAGCAGAAAAAATCTTAGAGGTTAGTTTTTTGTATAGGAATCTAGAGAGACCTGTACAGCGCTATACAAACTATAAACCTCTATTCTACACTAACTGCTGTTTTAACTAGGAGCTCCTACTAACTATTTACCTACTTTCTATTGCTTTTAACTAACCTTTTCCTTTACTTCTACCTTAGTTTAGCTTGTTTTTACTCTCTCTTTTCTTTAGCACTAGCGTCTAGCTTAAGGGACTTTGCTATTAGTAGAGGGGGGCACGTGTTAGGGTTTCTGCTAAGATAAGATAGCACAACCTACTAGTAGGTGCCTTTTACCTTAGCAGCTTCCTTCTATCCTCTTTTTACTTAGCACTAAGAGCCTTAGGCCTTCTTTTACTAGCTACTTAGGAGCTTAGGCCTACCTACTATAAGTAGGTAGCTATCTCTGCCCTCTTGTAGCTCTCTGTCTGCTATTTTGTTTACTCCTTCTTAAATATATTAGCTTTCTAGATTGCTTTCTTTTATGCTTATAAAGTCTGCCTTACACTAACGCTCTTAATTTGCCTAAAAGATTAATCTAATATAGTTCTTTAGCTATTATAGTAAGCGCAGATTACTTATAAGAGAAGGCAGCAGCAATAGCAGTAACTGTAGTAGTAGTAGTAGTAGTAGTAGTAGTAGTAGTAGTAGTAGTCGTAGTAGTAGTAAAGGATCTGCCTGTAGCAAGATTGCCTTACGTAAGGAGATTATAGTAGTAATAGTAGGATAAAAAGAAGCAAAAAGGTAACAAAGTAAGGTTAAGATTTACTAGGGAATGTAAGCTAACAAAATTTGCTATAGATTATTCTAGCTACTTACAGCTATTATATCCTCTTACTTATAGTACTCTTCTCTACTTAGAGTACCCCTCTAAACTCTCCTTGCAGTAAGATTTTACCTATAGTACCTAGGTTATCTAAACAAGAGTTTACAGTAGGTAATAGATTAACATACTCTATCTGTGCACGCAGTAGGCGGATTTGCATAAACTATAGAACCTACCTAACTATACTAAGTTAATAAAATGCTTAAGAACTGTGTGTAATTAGTAACACTCTTATTAGAATAGTACTTTGCTATCTAAATAAAAGTATCTTTAACCTTTACCTAATTCTGTTACAAAGTTATTACTTACAAAAGCTATTTACTTAATAATACTAGGCTATTAAAGTATAATCCTAATTAGGAACTAGTTCTAGCTATAGAAAGTACTATATAACAAATTAGTAAACAATCTATATAGATCTTTACTATTAAAGTATAGTAAGTTTAAGAAAATTATAATTATTTAAGTAGTAAGTATATATAGTTTTAATTAGAACAGACTCTCTCTCTACTTATAAAAGAAAGGTATATAGCTATAACTATAATAGGTTATATTTAAAGTAGAACTAGAAAATAATAATATTATAGATTTTTATTAGTATAAAAAACTCTAAAGCAATATATTATCTTTCTTTTTAATTTTATAACATACTATAAAAGCTTAGCTTATTATAATAAGATTATAGTAAAAGGCTGAAGACAGGTCTAAGATAGCTAAGAATATACTAGGTTTTTTATATACCTTACTCTTATAAGGTAGTATATTAACTATCTATTGTATATACTAGTTATCTAGTAACTTTTATATCTTCTTTTTATATAAATAGTTAAGAAATTCATGCCTTATACTAGGCTTTGTTTACATAAGTATACTAATCTTCGTTAATCTTTTTGAAAATAACTAGGCTAGATTCTCGTCGGTTTAGAATATTAACTACCTAGGAATACGTAGTGTATTAACTAGAACTATGAATGCTCCAGACTAGTAGGGAGTAGGAATGCTGGAGCAAATAAGCAGCTCTGAATCTACCTATGCTTGTCCAAATTATAACAGTGCTAGGTCGCAGGCTGCGGGCAGGAACGTTGGTGCGTAAGCGTCGAGTCCACAAGGGGATGTATCGACATTCTTGGATGCTGCGAAGGGGTTTCGGAAGAAATGCCATGGTCGTTGAGTTCACTATGTATCTACATGCTTTCTCGTACTATATGCTTGTGTACTGCACCTATGGCGAGCCGCTTTGCGGCGCACCATTAAGCTTGAAGTACCCTGGCTGCAATCTTTCAAAAACTCCTGTAGGATCGTACTTCTTGCTAATACGCTGCAGTCTCGCCTTGTTTGCTGCACCATAGCTCGCAACAGGATCTTGCCAGGGGCTTGCGTAGTTCATGTATAGATACGGCATGTCTTTGCCCTTAGCCTTTGCGGCAGCAACCGCGCGATCCTTGACAGCCGCGGCGAATTCGTTGAGACGGGAGTCGTCAGCCGGGTTGGACCACTTTAGTGCGATTAAAACATTCATGAGCGGTCTATCAGCGGCAGAAAGCCCAAGTGCGTTGCCACCTCGCGCAATCATCTTTTCCAGAATGGGCTCGGTGATGACTTGGAGGGAGATGGCTGCGGTAAGATTGGAGGCATCGGCGACTGCGAGTACCTCCTCAAAGAAGATGTCCTTCGCTGTGGTCGCGAGATCCTTGTCCAGCTTGACGGTCCATGTCCAAAATGCTTGTCGGAGACCCGCACCGCTGGCGGGGCCCTCGAGGGCTTTGGCGAGCGCTGCTAAGCTCTTGACACCAGTACCGTCTGCGACAGTGCCGGAAATTGCGTTGTATTCGGCTAGGATAGTTGCGTTGGGGTTGGGCTCGGAGTACTCGAGCTCCAGGGAAGCAATGGGGTAGCCTCTCCAGGCGAAAGAAAGGATCTGGTGCGCCTTACCATCCTTCTTAGCATTAATACCGAGGTTATAGTAGGCTTGAAGTAAGGCCGGGAAAGACGGCTCGAGGTACGAACGCAAGCCTCCCCACATCTTCCCTTGTGGCACAGCCTGGACATTGAATTGAGTGACAATTCCAAAATTATTGCCACCCCCTCGGAGAGCCCAGTACAGGTCTGGGTAGGATGTCTCACTGACGTTGATGATGAGACCAGAAGCTGTAACTACTTCGTAGCTCAAGACGTTGTCGCATGCGAGGCCATATTGACTGGAAAAGTACGAGATACCTCCACCAAGTGTCAGGCCTCCAACACCAACGCTGGCAACGCGACCGCCAATGACAACGATTTTGTCTTGCTCTAGAGCAGTGTAGATGTCGCCCCAAGTGCGACCAGGTTGAAAAGAAGCCGTCTTCTTGTTGGCAGACAAAGAAATCTTGTCTAGTTTCTCAAAGCTAATGGTGATACCACCATCAATGTTTGAGCCTCCTGGTACGGCCGAGTGACCACCACTCTTCACAGCAAACGGACACTGTGTCAAGCGTGATACGAGAATAGCAGTGGAAACATCCAGAGGCTTAAGGGGCTTGAAGACACACTGAGGAGTGATATCGCGTTGCTGGCCAGACCAGTAGGAGTTGACGAAAGAGGTGAACCCTGTTTCTTTCTGGCTCTCAAGGTTGCCTTTACCGAAGATCAGACAGAGGGACGAACACTGCAATATAGTCAGTCACAACCAGCATCAAAGTACAACTAGGCGACCACTTACTGCTGCAGAACAGCTACTAGTCGATCCCCTTTCAGCGAGCGGAGCAAGATCGGGTAATGCAGAAACGTCGACACCGTTCTCAAGGAGGGCCTCAGTGATGTTGAAATCGGTCGGTTCGAACGTGCTCTGTGATGTGATACCGGCCACCATAGCAGCCATAAGAGCGATCGTCCTCATCGTGCCAGATTTGAATTTGCTGTGTAGGTGGGGGCGCTGCTTGAGTTACAAGTGTAGGATAGGGCGGTGAATGCCGTGTGAAAGCAAGGACAGGTGTAGGGCGGTAGACGATCGCTATTTGATTGGTGAAAAGCTGCAGTTGCCACAGATATATAATACTCGTTGCACAGCCTCGAATCGAGATTGACAGCGTCTGGTTCTTGCCGGGGAGGGCCGCAATTTATTACCGATGCATACCTCTAGCAGCGATGCATTAACGCGATCCATCACCTAGAGTCAGTCGCTAGAGGCACAATTGGGGCCGCGGCTACCATGCCAGCAGTGTGTTGACACAGCAGTCCGTTCGATCGGGACCTAGAACCACTCATTTACTATCTAAGGCTATTCAGGCCTGGTTACTATACAAATATAGCTGTTAGACCGCTTTATCAAAGGGGGTATGTCTTACCTAGCATTTTGTAACGCTTGACGCTGCGGCGGAGGCCTTATCCACAACGCGTCAACCACCTATCTCCATCTTAAATCTTGTTGTTGTCATCATCATTGTATAATCAACGTCGCTGTTGTCTCTTGCCATGCCTTTATCGTCGCCATTGCCATCACCGTCGCCATCGTCGACGCCGCCGCCATCGTCAACGCTGCTGCCAGTTGTGTCAAAAACCAACTTGCCCACACCAACATGCATCTGGGATGACTATGCTCGCGATAGGCAGGTAAACAACGACACACGCGCATCTGTTTTTGGTGCTAATACCATACAATACGTATGTGCTGGGGTCCCTAGCTGCCTTGCAGCCGGATCTAACTTGCATAGGCCTATCGGGGCGCACGTTACCAATTATCGGGGCGCACATTAACATCTCCCGTCCATACGTGCAGTGTACATAACGCCGTTGGGCCAAGCTATTCCGGAGTCTAGTACGTTTGTGCCTTCGTACGGAAGTTATGGTTTCAAGCATTGCCACCACAAGGGAACGCCAAATCCTACAGGTAACAGGATGTAGCTGCATTAGAAGGTACTCAGTCAGAGGGTGACATTCTGAAGTCGCTTCCGGATCATAACACAGGCGAGGCATGCGAGCGGGGGTTGTAAAAAGAAGGAAACAGCCCACATGACATTGTGTTTCTGCTTTCTGTTGAGTAGTTTGCAGCTGGAGAGTTCAAACACGGAGGTAAGATCAGCGCTGCCACGGCGCATTGACCAACGGACCGACCCCGCGTGGAAAAGTTGTTGTAAATGCGAGCCGCACCCTACCGTCTCCACCGAAGCAATGCGGTTCGGTGACATCCAAATACAGACAAACGAGCGGTGACCCGGCGAAAGTCTCTTATTGGTCTGTGCTCTCTTCCTGCGCCGCACATCGAACGGACCACAAATGGTGCTAGGCTTCAATCTTCGAGGTGCTGCGCCGCAAGTTTCATTAAGGGATCAAAATCATACGAGCGCGTGCAAAGTCAGGGACATGGTGTTCTCCTAACAGGTTGGCATTAGCCTTAGACTAAAAAAAAAATGATACATAGAACAATAGCTTAGATCCCGCAGGACTACTAAAAAGAGACTGTCAATGCTTTAGCTGTAGCATATCTACACTGCAGTAACATAACGTATTGCAGGAGGATTTAAACCTCCAGACGAATTAGCAGTTGCTCTGTAGCGCGGCCCACGTTCAGGTCGGAACCCGATCCTAGTCGAGATGAACAAAGCGAACGCCTTTACTAAGACAGGTATGTTGGCAAGGATCAAAAGTGCTAGGATTGAAATTGTCTAGTACCCATTCCCTAACAGGGGATTTCATCCTTCAATTAACATATCGAACCCTCCTACCTGCAGTTATGTCCTACCGTCACTGATACCTACATCGCCCATTTTACTATGGCAACTACGCACGAGGAGCTTGTGTCTGAGCGGCAATTCCGAGTGGTGACATGCACAATGTTAGCTCTCGCATCGCTCTTCGCCATTACACGCGGCGCAATCCACATCTGGAACCGAAAATCGATGCAGATGCAAGACTATCTTCTCTATGCCGCATACATCATCTTCCTTACTATGTTGACCTGCTACTTGGTCATCATCTCCACGGTATTCAACATAAACAGAGTACGCACGGGTTCTATGCCTCCTTAGCCGACTATGGCAACAGACGTTGTCATGTACGTTCGGGCCATGTTTGTAACAACCACGCTCTTTTAGCTTTCTCTATAGCTAGTCAAACTTTCTCTGCTGGTTCTGTATAGGAAGCTGATTGCAGGCCTTCCTATGGTCTACGTGCGGCTTTAGTGGGCTGTGCTCGTCTTTTGCCTAGTCGTAAGTCCTCGTACTCATAGTATTGTTACCTGCTAATTACTCGCAACAGTCACTAGCTGGCTGTATAGTGTCTTATTTCGCATCTTGTAAAGATTTCGCAGCTTTAATGCGAAGTGGGTCATGTAAAGGACCTCGCAGTCTTCGTAGTCAGTTGGCCAGTCTATACACCTCGTACGCGGTCGATATTCTTTCCGATTTCATAAGTAAGCCAATACACAATCCTAGCCACGATACAATGCTAAAGGGCTTAGTAATGCTGCTTCCAATACGGATAGTTTAGAACCTACAAGTCCCACCAGGGCAGAGGGTTTTTATCATTGTAATCTTTGCGTCTGGCTTCGTGTGCGTAGCATTTGCCACTTTAAGAGTGGTACAGATCGGTCGACAGACAGACAACACTGCTAGCCCTAATCCCATTTGGCTCGCTCTGTGGACAGTAATTAAGACCTCTGTAGCGATATGCATTGGTTGTTGTCCTGCTTTTGTCGTTCTCTACCAGGCTGCACAAAGTTTCAATACCTCTCGCAAGACAAATAGCTACCAGCAACAGACGCACCCCCACTATAGTGACAGTCACTTTCGACCAGATGTAATCAGCTTAAACCCTGTGAGTGTTAGGGCCGGCCATGCCCAAAGAGATACATACTGGGATAATACTAGGAGCAGCCAAGAGGCACTGGCTGGAGACAACAAAGGCATCATAGTCACGACAACACTACATCAAGACTAGAAACAAGCAAATGATTGCAGAGCGTCAACACCTACTCAGGGTTCGCGATTTCATATTCAAGACTGTGTTGATACAAATGTGTACCAATAACACGCATCCTAGTGCTCTTCTTACTCTTATTACATTACATTCTACTGTATTGTACAAGCTCTTGCTAAGAGTCTAATAGCTAGGCATAGGTTCTGTCTAGAATCTCAAGAACTATGCAATTAATTACAGAAGACTATATATAAGGTCTAGTATCTAGATTTACTTTTAAGTGCTTACATTCTAGTAAACAAACGTCTTAAAAATCAAGAGATGTAACTATAACTAGGTTTAGTTTATTATTAATAAGTATATAACTAGGTTCTAAGTACCTACAGTATAAGAACACGTATTTAATACTAGAGCTTTTAATCTTTTGTACTAATAGATTAATCTACATAGAGATTTGTTGCGCAGGATAGAGCATATAGGCTAACTGCTAGTTGCTTAGATATTTAGCACTTATAAAATAAGCGTCTCTATAACTGCCTACAAACTTAATTTAGTAAGATTATGTTATCTCTAAATTTCCTTTATATATAAGTAGGCTTTATATATATAAAGCAGATTAACACTAATTAAAATACATTAATTAACTAAGTTACCTCTTACTAGCTTGTTACAGTTATAAGCCTAGCTTCTTAAAGTAGTAGATCTCCCTGCACACTTAGAAGAGCTAGTAAGACTAAGCTTATCTACTCTAATTATTTACTTATCTTTTTTCTCTTAAAACTCTAAGACCTACCTATAATAGCTAAGCTTGTTAGCTATAACGCGTAAGCTCTCTTAGGCATCCTAAATAGACTCTACTAGTTTAAGTTACGTGCTAACTAGCCTAATTAGTATATTTAGTTTACTTAGCACGCTAAGCTGCGTAATGTGTAGGAAATTATTAACCTAGATACTACTAACACTAGCAGATTACACTATAAAGCACTTAGGCTACCTATAATAGGCTTAAACACGCCTGCTCTAACTTCTTTACTACTACTAGCACTAGCGTCCTAGCAGTAAGAATCTAAGCTGTCTAACGCTAAGTCTTCTAAGTCTACTAATATACCTCTACCTGCTTAATCTACTTGTAGTTAAACTGCACCCTAACAACTTATAATAGAAACACTCTATATAACACCTACAGTCTATATTAGGCTATTAAGCCTTAAAATCTATAACTAGAAGCTTATAAGGTATAAAGTAGAGGTAAGTAAGTAGATAGTGTAGGCAGAGCAACTCTAGAAGCTCTAGAACTAGGTTAACACTATAGTGTTGCTAGCAATTCTCTTACTAGTAATAGTTAAGCTTATTAACAATAACTCTATAAGTCTTTAATTGCTTATCTAAGCACTAAAGAAGAAGCTTACTCCTACTAACATTAGCACCTAGAACTAGCTCTGTGCTAAATACTGTTAACACCTTAGAGCTACTAGGTAGGAATAAGTAGCTTCTTAAGACTAGTACTATAAGTAGTTATACCTATATATATAAGCTAAGTTATATAAGCTTATAGAGGTTAAAGAGGCACTTACTATACAGGATTTCTTAGATGCCTTAAGTTATAGGATTACCCTAGAGTAGGCTTAATTAATATAATAAAGAATTATCTAGAATAGTATCCTAGAGCTTAAAATGCTTACTTTAGAGTAAGTAAGTAGGGTGTTTAGTAGTTTAATGCATAAGCACACTGTTAGGTTAGGTAAGAACAATCCTAGAGTATTTACTACTTTTAGAAATTAATTAGATTTAAATAACAAAAGCTCTTCCTCTAGCAATACTAGAAGCTCTAATAGTTATCCCTACCTATATAGAAAGGTTAATATTATATACAAGTAGAAGGCAACTAAATACTGTTTCCTACAAACTACTGTTAAAAGAAGCTTCTTACTACCTGTTAGAATAAGCTAAACCTATTAACAAGAGGTACTTAATTAGCTTAATAGCAATAAGTACTCTAAAGTCTAGAAAGCAATTAAGCAAGCTAAGTAGACAGCAGCTGCTTCTTCAGCTATTACAGAATTAACCTAGCTAGTTAAAGCAGAGTTTCTAGGCAACGTACAGGCTGCTCTAATTAATTCTAAGATAATAGCTATTACTAACTTACTATTACCTAGAGTCTACAACATTATAGATTTTAACGCTTATCTACTATCTAACAGTACTATTCTGGACAATTAAGCTGCTACCTACCTTGTTAACAGCTCTAATTAACTTATCTCTAGGTCCTTTAAACCCTCTAACTATACTAATACAGTAGAGGCTAGCACCTAAGCTTTTCCTATTAGTAGATAAGGCACTTATTTGTTTAAGAACGCCCTTTATAGAAAGCGCAGCCTGTATACTAAGAACCTAATCCTTTAGAATATTGTAGTAGTAGAGAGGTTCTATATTAATATTATTTCTAAAGCACGCCTCTAGAAGAAAGGAGTTTAGTACCTAAGGCTAGATAGCTCTTTACGCGTTAGTTATATTAATAATTTAAATAGGAGCATTATATATGCTACGCTTAAGCATGCTTACAACCTTACTTTCTTTAAATATAAGCTACCTTCCTGCTATTTTAACTCTTCTATCCTAAATACAGTAATAAAACAATTTTATAAGTTATACTCTAGGAGCTCTCTAGAGCACCTATAGCACGCACGTGCAGAATACCTAGGACCTAAAGCACTATAGGCTCTAGTAAAAGAAGTGCGCAGCGTGCTTATTAATAGAACACTCTAGAAGGATTATAAGATCTATGCTATAACCTATACTAAGTAAGTAATCTTCTAATAAAAGTGTAAAAAGCCTGCTAAGCTGTTTTAGATAATTAGGTAGGATTTATTTAATATACTACTTAGAAGAGAAGAAGAGCTATAGGTGCTTTTAATTAAGAAGTACTACAGTAGAAAGCTCTTTATTTATACCCTACAGGGTAAAACTTAAGTTAAGATTCTGCAGGTACTTACAAACTTTTTAAGCTAGGTTGCTACCTAGTATAAGCTCTAAATCTGCAAAATTAGCTAAGATAATAACACTACTATACTCTTATAGAGAGAGAGCTCTGCGTATAAATGCTAGGCGCTTAAATAAGAGATTAACATTAAATAGGTACTTCTATACATACATAAACTAAATAGAGCAGCTAAGTAAGTAGAGTAGGAAATAATTACTAAATCTATTAAAATAAGGAGCAGTGCTAACCTACCTAAGAAGCTCTAGCTAGAAGTTATTACAGCAGCAGTATAGCTCTATAATATAAGTCTAACGCACTTAAATAATCTACAGAGTCCTAATAAAGAGCTTAATTACTAGTTTACTTACTATTTCTGCTAGTATAAACTAGAGCAGGTAAGAGCACTTACAGCTAATCTAAGACCTAATTAGAGCAGAATATACGCCTATAGATACTGTGCCTATCTATTAAACAGGGAAAGAGTAGCTAGGCGTAATAGAAGAGGCTTTAAAGTTACTCCTAGAGGCTATATTAGTTACTTAGTTAGTTACTAAGCATCTAACATATACTAGATATAGGTCTCTGCACTTAACTAGGTTATTATAACACGTAATATAACCTTTAACAAGGAGCTCTTTTATAACAAAACTAATAAGTCTACTACTATTCTAGTAGCTAAGTTAGCTGTATTTGTAGACCTTCTATATAAACCTAGAGAGATTATAGATGCAGAAGAAACAATTAAACTCCCTATTACTAAGCAGGACCTATTAATTAATTTGCCTACTAACTAACAGCTTAGGGGTAATACTTAGGAAGAAACTCTAGTATTAGATAGCTAGTCTAGTACAGAGGGAGCTTCTACAGAAAAGACTAAACGCGTAGTTAGCTTAGCTAGCTAACTACTTAAGATCTATTTAATACATAATTAAGAGATAGGCCTACTTTCCCCTAACTAAACACTAGAACTAGAGCAACTAGTATATAGCAGAGAAGCTTCTTAGTAAGAGGAGGACCTAACTAGATGTTTATAGAAAGTGCACTTAACTGTAGAAGAAGGAAGTAACTTAGTAGGTAACTAGGATCTTAATAATCTATCCCCTGTATTACAGATTAGTACCTCTCTATCTTAGGGAATAACAGAAAGAGCAGATAAGGCTAGTAGCTAGCGCTCTTATTAGCGTAGAGTCTAGAGCCTACTAACTAGGTAGAGCTGCTAGATTACTAACAGAGAACGTAACAAACTAGCTAATAATAGAGTAAGCTAGTACGTAGTAATAAGCTTAATTTAGCCTTATAACTAGTACTTATAGCTTCTATCTCTACTAATAGATTAGATAGATAAGTATAGCAACAGAAAAGAGCACCTTACTTTACACTTAGTAATTATTACTGCTACCTTACAAAATAAGAGAGTTATCTAACTAATTTGTTAGATATACTAAGATAATCTTCTACCTCTCCTAAAGATATAGCAAGATCTTTTCTACTACCTACTAGGAGCTCTTTTCTGCTAGGTATGCAAAAAAGAGATTATAACTCTAATTAAGAAAAAGACTTAGGTAGAAATTAACAGATTAAGCTCTACAGTAAAACCCCTGCTGCTTAAATAAGTGTTTACCTATAAGTTTAACTAAGATAGCTACTTTCTTAAGTATAAAGCTTAAATATATGTTAGAGGAGACCTTTAGGCTAAGGATTTAATTGTCTCTACTTATGCTATAACACTTACTTCTTAATCTTTCTACACTATAGTAGCTATAGCAGCCTTATTTAACCTAGAACTCTAGTAGTATAATATTGCAGGCGCCTTTCTTAATATAAGCTGCTAGGACTAACCCTAGGTGCTCTATAAGCTACCTAATAGTTTCTAGAAACTAGAGAGAGTAGTACTACTACTGTAAGCTCTTTATAGGCTATAGGATTCTCTATTACTATAGTACAAGAAGCTCTCTAGCACTCTCTAGGAGCTTAGACTTATAGTATTAAAAGAGGAGTCTTGCCTCTTCTTTAACACTAAGCAGAAAATTGTACTACTATTCTATGTAGACAATATTCTCCTTGCTTTCTACAACAACAATTAAGTGTCTGCTAAGAAGCTAATAAGCTTATTAATAAGTACTAAATTAAGGATTATAGAGCTGCTAAATAGTTCTCAGGAATTTAGATTATATAGAATAGATCTGCTAGAACTATAACACTTGCCTATAACACCTATATTAAGAAAATAGCTACTAAGTTTAAAGTTATAGGTAATAGATCCTTTCTATTAGTACTATTGCTAATAGAAGAGCTGCTTAAGTATACTAGAGAAGCTTTAAAACAAGAAGTTAAAGCTTACTAGGAGTAGGTTAGGTCTATACTCTACATAGTAATTATAATCTAACTAGATATAGTACATACTGCCTTCTAACTCTTCTACTATTTAACTAATTTAGAAGCAGCTTACTTTAAAGCAGCAGCTTAAGTACTAGCGTACCTCTACAAAACTAAGCACCTAGTTATAAGGTACAGAGCTTATAATAGCAGTTAATTGCTTATCTATAGCAACGCGTTATTTGCTAATAATTAGGAGAGTTATAGATCCTTCTAAGGGTATATAGTCTAGTTGTTTAGAGGTCTAATTATCTAGAAAGTAGTATGCTAATTAACTGTAACTACTTCTATAATAGAAGCTAAGTTACTTGTGTTAGAGCACGTAGCTAAGGAGTTAATTGCTCTAAAGCAATTTCTAACTAAACTCTGTTTAGACTTAGAGGTACTATAGGAGATCTTCTGTAATAACTAATAAACAATCTAATTAGTTATTAAAGATAGTAAGCAGCTTACTACCTAGCTGCGCTATATAGACATCTAAAATATATAGTTAAAACAAGAGTATACTAAGAAAATAATTAAGGTAATATATCTAAAAATAAGCAAGATACTAGCTAACAGACTTATAAAAGTGCTGCTAAGGTAAGCTTATAAGCGCTTTTTAACATACCTTAACCTATACAGCATATATTATAAAGAAATAGTTACTAGAAAGAGTTAGTTAATAGAGAAAGAGAAGATCTTTTTTATTAAAACTAATAGAGAGAACAACTCTCTCTCTAGAGTACAGAACGCTACTATAGCTACTAGTAGCAGCTCTTTTAAGTGTATACTTAGCAGCTATAGAGCTTAAAAACCTAATAAACAGCTACCTATCTACACTCTAGAGAGGTTTAGGTATAGTAGCTATTATTAACTATCTCCTTTATTATACAGATAGTAATACACAGCTTACTAACCTACTACACGCTTAATTAGCTATAATAGTAATTAATTATTAGAATAGGTTACTTACTAGAGTTGTTATGCTATTAGACGTAACTAGTATATCTACTAGCTCTATCTTTAGCAGCTCTAACGCTAGGTGCCTAACAAGCTATTAGTCTACTATCTAATAGCTCTATTTAAACAATATATAGAGGGTAGTAGGAGTACCTAGAAGTACAGTGCTTATAGCGCTTACTATATAAGCCTGTGCCTAGGTTCTCTATGCATAGTATAGCTGCGCTACTTGCTAGCAGTATATCTACGCAGTACGCGCAGGGAATTAACCTGTACTTTAGCTTCTTTAGAGTGTCTAACAACGCAGTAAGGGGCTTAGGCAGAGGCAGCAGTAGTAGAGGCAGAGGTAGGAGCAGGAGCAGAAGTAAGGTAAGAGTAAGAGCACAGGCAGTATAGGCAGAGGCAACTATAGCTATAACAGCAGCAGCGTTAAACAAGCCTATAGGCCTAACAGACAACACTTAATTAGCTAAAGCTAGAGTAGGAGGTAGTAGTAGTAGTAAGACAGAGCAGCTATGCAGAGCGCTAGGCGTATAGATAGGCAGAGGTAGAGGCAGTAGTAGTAGTAGTAGTAGAGAAGTAGGGGTAGTAGTAGCAGCGTGTAAGGCGCAGTTATAGGCAACAGCAGCAGTAGTATACATAAGGCACTTTGCTTTATATTATCTCTATACTATATTAGCTAAAGGTTTAAAAGAGCAGATAGTAGGACTAGAAGAAGCTTAATTTAGACACTATCTAGTTATAATAACTACTAAAGCTTGCTAACAGAGCTCTAGAGCTACTATAACTAAGAGGAGAACAAATTAACGCTGCTAACAACTAGCTAGAAGTAATAGAATAAGAGATAGATTGCTAGTAAGTAACTAGAGAGTGTAGAAGTTAATTAGAGCTAAATTTAGGTATATATATAGTTATAATCAATAAGATAGCTAAAGAAACAGAGAAATTAAGGAAGTTAACAGTTTATATAGAATGCTCTAAGCCTAGTAAAAGTAAGAGTAACACTTAATTTCTCTTAATAATTAGGCGTTATATAACAACAGAACTACATAGTTAGTTAGAAAACCTTACTCTTACTTTTACTCTCTAAAAATTAACACCTACACATACTAAATAGAGAGAAAACCTACCTACAAGCAACTAGTTAACAACTAGGAGCTTAAAGTAGTAAGAAGGCAAAATATAACTATAGGACAATTACTTAGGTTATATACTAGGCGCTTAGAAAACAGACAATTTATACTAAACTATCTAGAGGGTATATTACGCAGAATAGAGTATGTAGGCTAACTGCTAGTTGCTTAGATGTTTAGCACTTATAAAATAAGCGTCTCTATAACTGCCTACAAACTTAATTTAGTAAGATTATGTTATCTCTAAATTTCCTTTGTATATAAGTAGGCTTTATATATATAAAGCAGATAGATACTAATTAAAATACATTAATTAACTAAGTTACCTCTTACTAGCTTGTTACAAGATTTAATTATAGAACTTATAGTAAAGAAGAAAGCTAAGTACTAGATCTTTAAGTATAAGGTTACTAAACTCTAGTATATACCTCTGTAGTTAATTAGAAGTTAAGTTCTACAGATAGGCTATAGTAGCTGCATACTTTATAAGATATTTAACCTATATTAGAAGAGCGTTATAAATTATTAGATAATTGTTGTTATAAGTTCTTATACTAGACTTCCTATTGCATTAAAGGTTAGTCCTAATAAGATGCTGTATTATATACCTAGGCATATATAGCCTACTAGATAGAGTAAGACTAGTTTAGAAATATAACTCTGTCTTACAGAGATAGTTAAAGAAACTAGTTACACTCTTGTGTATTAGCTCTATAGCAAAACCTATAAAACATTTAATATTATAGCAGAGTCTCCCTTATCTACAACTTACGCTAATAAACATATTAGTTAAAGGCTCTGTTCCTAAAGAGAAAGGAAAACTGCTAGAGGACTTTGCTTAACTACAGAGAAGAAGGTTTATCTTGCAAGATTGCATGTAGAAGCTGCTAGCAATACTACTTCTAAGAGCTGTAGTAAAAAGGGAATATAGGGCTGTAGCAGGAACAACAAGATCTAAGGCTAAATATATGCCTAAGCTTAGAGCTAAAATAGACTAGAAGCTAAAATTCTGCACGCGCTAAGCCGAGTATATACCTAAGGAGAGATAGTAGAGTAAGTAAAAAGTATGTCGAGCAGAGTTGCTTAAAGTAGCTGCTTAGCTTGCCTAGTTCTCCTAATCTTTAAGAAGCCCCTTAAGTAATTTCTTTAAATTATAATTTGCAGTTCTTTTTTTTAATTTAATACACTACTCTGCTAAATAGTAGGGAAGCTTTAAATTTAAGTGTCTTAATTTATACAGAATTAAAGAGGGTTTACCTAATAATAACAGTAGCCTAGCTTTTCTACACCTACTCTGTTATAATCTGGTTTTTATTAGTTTATGCAACAGTAATTAGATATCTGCTAGACATTCTTACTAGCGGTTACCTCTTAAGTTTTCTCTGCTGTTACAAAACTTACAACCTGTAATAGACTTAGATACTACTACGTCTGTTATTTACAGAGCTACTGCTATGCGTAAGTGTAAATTAGGCTCCCTAAGTACGCTACAGATGTTATACCTATAGTATCTAGGGTTAGGCGTAGCCTAAATTAATAGAACGCTATTTAGCTTTAAATAGCACTGCTCTATCTGTTGTTTAAGTTAATAATAGTTTTGCAAGCGCACAGTAACTAAGTACCTGCCTAGACTGTAGAATACTAATTGTCTAGCGCTAAGTTGTTACACTTACAAACAATGCGTGCGCTATTAAGGGGCTAGTGTCTTAATTTGCAAATAATGCACCTAAAGCAGCTAAAACGTGCAGGGGTAACTGCTGTTTACGGAATTGTAGAGAGCTAAAACAAAGGCAGCCTGCCTGCTGCTATCTAAACTTTCGTACTTGCAGATCGCAGTATAAGCAGAAGCCCTAGGCAGGCTGCTGCGTGTACATATTTCACAAACGCAAGACTAGCAGCAGCATTATAAGCAAAAAGTGTAGGTTATTATGTTCTGTAGCTAAGGTAAGCTAGCACCCCTTCCGTCTCACTGCTGTACTTTCTAGACCCTGTAGCTTTAAATAGAAAGTGCTACCTAAGAGAGATTATCCTTTAGTTTGTTTAATAAGCATAGTCAGACATAAGCTGTACAGCAGCAAGCATAGTTAGGACATCTAGTAGGATCTAGAGACATACTCTGCGTGTTAAGTTCTCTCTATAACAAGCAATAAATACAAGATAGTATTTAGTCTGTCTTTGCGCTCTTAACTTATTATCCTGCAACTCTAGTTAGTTATAATGCGTTTTTTAACAGCAATCCTCGTCTCTATCTTTACTGCCTTAGGCCTATCCTCGCCCCTAATCACTAAGCAAGACAGCTAGCAGCTACTTAGTTAAGGCGAAATCTTAGAGAGCAGTATTGATGTGACTATTACTGTGCATGTGCCTAGTAAGCCTAAATGCTCTGAATCTCCGTCCTTTAGGTAAGAGACTAATAATTAAAGGCAATACTATCCTTAAAGCTCTTAGCCAGCAGGCTGCCAAATGCCTTTCTGCAGGCAGTAAGTTCTTTATTTATCTCCTAAGGCTTGCTTTAAGTTAACTAAGCTTAACTAGGTCCTTATACATTAAGGTTAAACTGCTGTAGATACTGTAGAGTTCCCCTAGGCACGTGCGCCTAAGGTTAGGGGGGCATATTGCATAGCAGATTGCATAAAGAAGCAACGTAGATTAATTACATAACAGGAATATACTGTTTTAGTTAATTATGTTAATAGCAATTAGTTTAGAATCTGTATCTTAATGTTTTGTACTAGAGCTTAGTTATAGACAGCTGTTAGCAATTGTTGTGCTCTAGGTTGATTCTTTGTAGCATGTAAAGTAGTTAGTCCTACTTTAGCATTTGTTGCTAGAGATAGACAGTACATAGGAGCAAGTAATTAACTATAGAGTATGTAAGTAGATGTAAGATTATCCTTGCAGCTTAAGATTAAAGCAAGTTGCTTGCTAATATAGTAGATTCTATTTATCTGCAGAAAACTCTTAATTAGGACGTAATATCTTTACATAGACCGCCCTAATGTTAGTTGCATACATTTAACTACCTTAACGCTTAACTACCTATTCTTCCTAAATGTTTAGAACGTTAAAAGAGTTCTGCTTAGTCTAGTACAGGCAGTTCTAGTTAATTAAACAAATACGTGTGCCCTCTCCTTTTAAGTAGAGATCTAGTAAGCCTTTGCATCCCTTTAGAATAGGCTAGGAGTAGCTAGTATTGCTAAAGCTAGGGTCTTTGCTTACGTAAGGCTTAATGTTAAGTTAATAAATCTTATTAGTTAACAAATCTTTGCGGCCTGCATTGCCTGTAACATAGGTCTATCTAGCTGTAATCTTAACGTTCTTAGCCTTAAGGTGCTTGTCTATCTTATTATTAAAGTAGACTTCAACCTACTATAACTAATCTATTTTTGCTAATTTGTCTATAAGAGTTTAAGATAGTGTTTATAATATTGCAGTAGATAGTAATTAATGCTCTTATTCCTTACTACTATAACTTCTACTAAATATTTAAAGGATTAATAGTTGCAGGCTAGGTGCTAAAGAATTGCTAAACTATTGTTAGTAATTAATGTAGAGACCTCTGTTACTAGAAAGCAGTTAGGCTGCCCTAGATCTACAAACACAAGAGGTCTAGCCTTTTTTAACAATAAGCATCTAAAAGCATATCTAGATAATACACGTATTAAGCTAAGAGACTTGCTTAGTGCCTAGTGTAACACTGCTATACTAAGTTCTTAGCAGATAGGTAAGATTTACCCCCTACTAGCTTAATAGTAGTGTTATATAACTTATGTTACTAGTAGCTTAGCGCGCACTTCTACACTCTGTACTCTGCTTCTTAACAAAGTTGTATTCTAAAAAGAAACACTACAGTTTTACTAGTGTTTAGTAGCTATAACATATATACTATACTGCTTTAGAAAGAATCTTATTACCTAGGTTTAGAACAGCACTTAAGTGAAGTATAACTAAGGCATAGTAGCTGTATTATAGTAAGAATATTAGAAGAACTAGTAAATAATTATAATAAACTATATATCTCTATCTCTACTTTAAGAGCTGTAATGCCTACCTGTACTCTTTCTAGAGTTAAGTTAGGTAATCTTAATATTACTATACTATTAGCCTCTAAGACCTTAAAGATTAGTATTAATAGTAAAGAAAATACTTTCTATTATTCTTTACTATTACTATGTTTTTTATATTCTATCCTTAGTAATATGTAAGATATTATGCTAACTTTAACAGTTACGTAATAGAACCTTAATAGAGCTAGTATTATTACAGTTATTTAGTCTATATATAGAAGATGCTGTAACTCTTATAGCTTAACAACATTATAACATTATTTACTAGTAAGCATCTATATCTTATTCTATTTCTATAGCTAGAACAACACTACTATATAGATTGCGCTAACTCTAGTAGAACATAGAAGTTACTACTAGATTTTAGCACAGAGGTTAGAACTAACAGTATTTTTACTAGAATATATTTAGATAATAAGCTTATTAGAACTTTTTTAGCTAAATATACACTATACATACAAAGGATTATATATTACAGATATATTTAGAATAATCTAGCAGTTTATTACTTATCCTAGCATCTAAGAATAAGAGTATAGTTATATCTAATTTAAATTCTTAGAAGACAACTGTCTTTCTAGTATACTTGTTTACTCTTGTATTAATATATTCTATTAGCCTTATAGGATAGCTATAGTTTTAGTGCACTACTATAATATTAAAGAGAAAAAATATTAGTATAGGTAATGTTTTATATAATATAGCTTACAGAGTATATAATAAACAAGTAGATAAACAATGCTAAATATTAGACATTAGAATTTACTAAGAGAATCTTAACTTATATTAGGTATTCTAAGATTTAGACATAGTTACAGCTAATAATTACAGACCTAAGAGATAGCTAGGTAGTTTCTATAGGCTTAGAACTATAAGAGAGTAATACTTATAGAGGAACTTGTTAAAAGTACTAAGGTTATAAATACAATTTACTGTTATAATAGCTGTATGTATGTTTAAGCTATTCTAACAGCGTTTTTATCCTAGCTCTTATAGTAAAGAATAATAAAATAAGAACACTAAAGAGTCTAGCTTATAGCTAGGAATATATTAAGAATGCTAATTTGTGCTTCTTACTACTATCTAGTGTATTATAAAGAGGCTAGAGATATCTACTTTGTGCTAGCTAATATGTTAAGAATACAGATAAAAGTTAGTAGAAAGACTAATTTATATTACTTTAGCACTATATACTATAATATTTAGTAGAGGTATTTGTAATACTGTAGAGTTAGAGACTAAAGCTTATCTATACTGCTGTTTTAGATAATGCTTACAGTAATATATATTACAGTTCCTTTAGTTTTTCAAAATAAGTAGAGTAAGCTTTTTTATAATCTACTAATAATATTAGCTACAGTTATTACGCTTCTTATAGATTAGTAGAAATAATAAATAGAGTAAAGAAAAGAATAAGTAGTGGCTTCTAAGAATTCTACTTCTAAGATTAGGTAAACAGCTATAAAGGTTAGTAAAACTAGGTTTATAGAAGGGGAAGATTGTATAAACAGCAATAGAAGTTAGCAGAACTAGGTTTATAGAAAGAGAAGCTAGGGTAAGAAGTTAAAGGGCTAGTAAGAGAAGATTATTATACAGCAGGCGTCTTAGAAAAAGAGCTAGAAGCAGAGAATACTAAGGCTAATATTAGATTTACTAGTGTATTCTATAGTAACTAATAGAGAAAGTAACTAATATAAAGAGTTCTAGATAGCTAATAGTCTAAAGTATAAGGTTAGTAGGCTAAAAGCTTAGAATTGCTAGGATTCTAGGAGTCTAGAGTAGGCTGTAAGGTATAAGCTTAAGTTAGAGTAGTAGTCTAGAGCAGACCCTTAATATTACTAAGTATAAGGTTAATTAAGCTAAGGCTTAGAATTACTAGGGTTCTTAGAGTCTAGAACATACTGTAAGGTATAGGCTTAAGTTAGAATAGTAGTCTAGAGCAGACTCTTAATATTACTAAGCATAAGGTTAATTAAGCTAAGGCTTAGAATTACTAGAGTTCTTAGAGTCTAGGATATACTGCAAGGCATAGACTTAAGTTAGAATAGTAGTCTAGAGCAGACTCTTAATATTACTAAGTATAAGGTTATTAGACCTAAGGCTTAGAATAACTAAAGTAGGCTAGCAAATAGGTAGGGTCTAGGTAGGGGTTAGGTACGTCACGTAAGGTACTCTGCCTCTACCTAGACCCTACCTACGCTAACCTCCTACTAAGAGGGTTAGGGCTAGGCAGGGTCTATATGTAGTAGAGGTAGGTATAGAGCAGGCTCTATATATAGTAGTAGTAGAGGCAGGAAAGGAGCTGTATAGACTAGTAGTAGGTGTTAGGTACATTAGGTAATAGAGGGATCTAGCTTATTTAAGAGAACTGCTAGTTAGATTAGATTAATTCTTAACTTATCTAGAAGATCTAAATAATCTAAGAGATCTAAGAGAGATCTAGCTAGTTAGATTAGATTAATTCTTAACTTATCTAGGAGATCTAAGTAATCTAAAAGAGATCTAAGAGATCTAAGAGAGAGGCCTAAGAGATCTAAGTAATATTATATATAATTATTACAGTTAGGTACCCCCTATTCTACCTAACTCTAACTACTAGTTAATACAGCCTCTATCCTGCCTCTACTTCTAGTTAATACAGCCTCTTCTCTACACCTACTACTAGTCTGTGCAGCCCCTCTCCTACCCCTACTATATCTCGTAGCACGCTGTACCTATTTACTAGCGTATACTAAATTTCTAGGAGTCTATAGCATACTGCAGAGTATAGGCTTAACTTAGAATAGTAGAGTAGAACAGGCCTTTAAAGTTACTAAGTATAAGAAAACTAGGCCTAAAGCTTAGAATTGCTAGAGTTGTAGAAGTCTAGAGCATGCTGCAGAGTATAGGCCTAACCTAGAACAGTAGGGCAGAGCTAGCCCTTAAAGTTGCTAAGCGCAAGAAAACTAGACCTAAGGCTTAGAATTACTAGAGTCTTAGGATACTATAGCATGCTGTAATGCATTTAGAGTAATTATGTTAATTAGGCCTAGAGTATATACTAAATATTACTAAGCATAAGATTAGCAGACCTAAGGCTTAGAATTACTAGAGTCTTAGAATGCTATAGTATACTGTAATATATTTAGATTAATAGTGTTAATTAGGCCTAGAGTATGCGCTAAATGTTGCTAGGCACAAGGTTAACAGCCTTAGATATTAGAACTACTAGGGTTCTAAGAGGCTATAGCATAATACAAGGTATTTAGACTAATAGTCTTAATTATACGCTAAATGTTATAGTGCACAAGGTTACAAGGCCTAGAGGTTAGAACTACTAGAGTTCTAAGAGGCTATAGTATAATATAGAGTATTTAGACTAATAGTCCTAATTATATACTAAACGTTACAGCATATAAGGTTATAAGGCCTAGAGGCTAGAACTACTAGAGTTCTAAGAGGCTATAGTATAATGTAGGGTATTTAAACTAATAGTCTTAATTATACGCTTAATGTTGTAGTATATAAGGTTATAAGGCCTAGAGGTTAGAACTACTAATAGCCTAGGTAAAGCAGGCGCTGTAGCTATAATAGGGAAAAAGTAAGACTTTAGTTAGATAACTAGGGTTAGAATTTGTAAATATTAGGAATACTAAGAGGTCTAGCATGCTAACAACATAGTAGGCTACAGTCTCTAGGCTCTAGGAAAAGTATTAGTAGCGCTAATATCTTTAGCTAGAGATATTAGTAAATACTAAGATTATTATTTCTTATCTAATTTAACTATATACTAACAAAGATTGTAAATTTAACCTATAAAAGAGTTTATATAATAACAGGTAAATAATATTAAGTTATATATAAGGCTTTTTATTTCTTCTTATACTTTAGCTATATCTTAATATAACTAGGATTAGAAGCTGTAAAGATTAGAGAGTTAGCTCTTTTAATATAAGAAGATAGGTTTCTATACTTTACTAAGATAACAAAGTATATCTACTTTTATATTATTAAACTTTCTAAGTATTACTTCTCTTTGCCTATTTAGATTAACTAACTAATATAGTAAGTATAGAGCTTTAATATTAAATAGGTTAGTAGAGTAGATATACTATATTGTAATTAAAGGGACTAAAGATTATCTCCTAGAACTTTAGCAGAAGAACCTTATACTTGCCCTAGGTCTTAGGACTAAGATAGTCTATTAACAGGCCCTGCTCTTCTAGCTTCTTTTACTTAGTATCTAGATCCTACAGGTATATTAGACTAGTAATGTTAGTAATTATAGTAAATAGAATTGCCTTACTTTAAATATACTTATCTTTATATACTATATTTTAATTAAAAAAGTCTATATAGTTAGTTAACACTTAAAAATAGCAAAGAAGTTGCTTTATTACGTTGTAAAGACAGCTGTATAGAAGATAGTCTTGCTTCTTAGTGCTATCTAGCCTATCTTAGGATAACACCTAAGATCTAGCTATTAGCACTAACACTCTTAGAGGAATTAACCTTTATAGCTTATAGATACAATTTTATAACAGCTATAGCAGCGTTGCTTAGCGTTGCTATACCTCTAGAAACATGTTCTAGGTACTATTAATACTAATATTAGTATTAAGACTTGCTAGAAGAACTAACCTCAGTATCTCTTCTCTTATTATAGGGTTTACTAGCTTATTACTCTACCTTTTAGTCTATCTAGCATAATATTTAGCAAGAACATTAAGTAAAAGGTTAGTTCTTCTTAGGAATAATAATGTTTTTTAGCTTTTAGTAGGCTAGCTATAGAGTTTTAACTATGTAATGCTTAGATATAGTATTAAGAATGTAGGTTTTATAAATATAAGCTAGCGTAGTATTTATATTTCTGTGCTTTTTACTGTTATAACTAGGCAGGGCCTAGACTAGAAGAGAGAGACTTATAGCACTCTACTATATTATGCTAATAACCTTGTTATTGCTAACATATTCTTAGGCTGCTATACTAGCATTGCTAATGTTATGCAGAGTTTCTATGCTAGGTTTAGTATAGCTAGCTAGGATAGATAATAAAGGCTTAGAGGTATAGTCTAGTAGGATATTATATATATTACCTTACAATTAACAGGGTTAACTTAAAAGTCTTTTAGTAACAACAAGGTTGCTAGCAGCCTTACTAAACCTGCTACCTAGCCTATAGGTAGAAGCACCCCTTTACATTAGTTTCTTTAGTTTACTAGCCTTTATTATTATTATACCTATAGTTATAGCAGAAAGATCCTATAATAATGTTAAAAAGCCTGTAAACAGACAGTTTTAACAACAAATAGAAGTAGAAATAGGTTTAAGGCTAGTATATAGGAATAGAATAGATAAGAGATAGGAGAGAACACGTTAAGTTGAAGATATACAGTGTTTTATTAGTATAACCTATATATCCAATTAAATTATGCCTGTGTATTACATACTAGCTGCTTAAGACATAGTTACTTTAGGCTGTAAATATGCGCAAGGTTACCTATATTTATAGTATTTATAGCTATATTTAGCTTCTCTAACTACACTTACTATCTATTCTACCTCTATAATTTAGATCTAGATAGGCCTCTTGTAATATACCCTACTTGTTAAAAACAGAGATTAAGTAATAAATAATTGTTACTAGGTTAGATTCCTTGCTCTAACTACTGTATTTATAGAGCTTTATTATATTCTAATAGCATTTAGTAATAAAGTACTAAGCTCTACTACAGTAAAAGGAATGCCTGCTATATATAGAGTAATTAGAGCTAATTTCCTTTAAATTATATTAGAAGTCCTAGATAAACGTTATGTTGCTCTATAATTAATATTATTACTAGTGTTTTATAAGAGCTTTAGTATATATACTAGTTTTTATAGCACACTAGTAGCTAGCTTTAGCTAGTCCTTGCTAAAGAAGAGTACTAAGAGGTAACTCTTTATAATCTCTAATATATATATCTAATCTAGAAAGAGTTATAGTATATTAAGCTATAGCTGCTTAGAGTTAAAGTAGAGGTAGAAGGGTTAAACACCTGCTCTACTATTTAGCATAGGCATATCTGTCTAGAATCCTAACCTCTTACCTCTACCTTATTTAGTCTTGTAAAAGTTAAGAATTAGTCTAGTTTTACTAGACTTCTTATTAATAATCTTAAAGTTCTTAATGTTTATATTTAGAACCTGTCTAGGCAGAGGAGGCAGAGAAATGTAATAGCGTATGCAAGGCTTATTATAACTCTCTTTCTCTACCTAGCCTAGGGTTAAAAGTTGCTAGGCTTATAACCCTGTTTAAGGTTAAGTTTAGGCCTAAATTAAGTGTTAATCTTAAATAATTAATGTATTTTGTCCTTTGTAATTACTATTACACTTTTAGAATAGAGCCCCTCTTATGCCTAGGAACTTGTAATAGTTAGCAGTAACAATATTAGAATGTATAGGAGATAGTATGCCTTTTATTGCTTTAGATGTTTTATAACGCAGCTAACTATATATATATAGTATAGGTTGCTAACCTATTCTCTATCTATATTTCTTAACAATTCTAAGCTTAGTTAGTCTTAAATACAAATAAATAGATAACTAGCTACAGCGCGTATAGTAGAAGTAGAAGACTAGGAATTTGCATTTCCTTTGTTATATCTGTTAGAATTCCTAGGGTTTCTCTACTTAGAACGCAGTTTTCTATAGTAGTACTTAATCTAAGCATAAATTAGCAGAGGTATATACTTACTAATATTATTAAGGTTCTAGTAGAATAGCTTAAAGCTATGCTATTTAATAAAGGTTTAGAACTTTGTAATCTATCTAAAGAAGAGGCGTTAATAACTCTTAGTATCTTTCTAAATACTACTATAGAGGGCGTTCTATTATTTCTGCCTTACAACGCTGTTAGCTGCTAGTTTGTAGGCAAAGTTATCTAACAAACAGTTTTGTTTAGCTAGCTCCTTATTAACACTAAGGTCTAGCTTAGAATTTGTCTAGTTATTATCTTTTTTAATATTAAGGAAGATTAAGTTATAAAGAGACTATAGAGGCTAAAATATTATAAGAGAAAGATTATAAATTCTAAGAAGTTTAGTAAGTAACTATAATAGATAAGTTCTATTATAGAAGATTGTTAACCTAGTATGCCTAGGTACGTAGGGCTACTTCTTTATTTATATATTAGAACTACTAGCTAAATATATAGGGTTTAGCGTGTATTAAGAGGGCTAGTAAAACAGACTAGATAAGAGTTAAGCTACTAGGGAATATATAACTAGAGTAGGTATTAGAAACAAAAAGCTTAGCAATATTAACTTATTACACAACTATAACTAGCTCTGCTAATCTATATCTAATTAGAAACTAGTATAAGCTACAGAATGTCTAGCCTTATATTAGCGCTTACTATAATACTCTTACAGTCTATATTAATTAAGCCTACTATGCTAGCAGGCCTCTTTAGTAAATTTATTACAACTCTATATTATTATTAAGAACTTTGCTAGATTCTCTTAAAATTGTGTACGATAGGTGCTATGCTGCTCTAGTGCTAGTAAAAACAGTCTCTAGTCTGCAAAGAACCTCTCCTACTTAGAAGATAAATAAGAAAGCTAAGAAACTAACCTATAAAGCCTAATAATTATAATGTTCTTGCAAATATTATGTTAATATATAAGCTTCCTAATGTATATATTTAGTAAGGTTAGCTTATTAGGAGAGACTATAAGGTTTTTAGATAAATATAAGTAATAGCTTAATATCTACAGGTACTTTTTAACACTAGTAAAAAGGCAGGCTAAGAGACTTAAGGTTGTAATATTAAGTGTAGAAGAGCTATAATACAAAAGCCTACTCTAGTTATATCTCTAATAGGTAAAAGTAGTTATATCCTTTAAAAATTTTAAGAGAGATAAGTAAGAAAGGCTGTAATACTACTATCTATATACTCCTAACCTACACTAATTCCTTCTTACTGTTTTAGAGGCACCTATTCCTCTAGTACTATAATTCTTACCTCCTAAATAAGAGATAAGTATTAATCTAGTGCTTAAAGATATAAACCCTGTTTCTAACTATATTGTACCTAGTACAGTAGCTTATGCTAGACCTGCTAATGTTAATAGCCTCTAATATTAGAACTTTTAGAAAATTACTGTAGAATAGTATATTTATAACTTTATAAAAACATCCTCTACAGCTCTAACAAATCCTTCCTAAAACCTTAGTTATAGTAAGTAGGCAGATTCTAGCTCTGACTATACTCTTGTCTCTAAGACTCCTTCTTATAGCCTAAATGCTTAGCAAGTTATACACATAATTATTGTTAGGAATAAGGTTATTATATATAAATCTAGAGATATTTAGCCTCTACAGAGATAGTTAAGGAAGATATATAGATTAAATATTGCAGAGCTTACGCAGAACTAGGAACATAGTAGCTTAGAGCTTATATATTACAATAGAAAGCCTATTCTAATGTTGTTTTAGCTAAGGATTTTTTTTAAAGTCCTATCTATATTACTAGAACAAGATATCTAAGCTATTTAGTAAGATAAAGGTAAGTAGAGCCTAGTATAACTGCTGTTTACAGCTAATAACAGCAAATAGTTAGTCTATTATTACTATTAGTTATTATTAAGTTTTACACTTTAGATAAAGTCTGTAAGTAATTGTTTAATTAGGTCTTAGAGATAAATACAAGAGCAGAGAACTAGAAGGGGTAGTAAGTAGTATGCATCTAGAACCTTAGCTACTTAGGTGCAAGGAAGAGTATAGAGTAGACTATCTGTTTTGTAAGTAGGTTAAGATATTTTAATAATAAAGTTAATTAATAAGCTTAAACACAAACTATAAGAGTTATGTTCCTATAAACTATATACTTTAATAATAGTAGTAGTAATATAGACTAATTAGTGTTGTGCATCCTCTAATCGCACTAAGCACTAATTATACTAATTACTAATTATACTAATTACGCTAAGCTCTAATTAAGTTACATGTCTCTTTAGTTCCTTACTAAGTGCTAACACTATAATTATTACTTACTTATATTTATTCTGTTAGCATAATTACTGTACTGCAGCTACTATAATTAAATAACTTCTTTCTATATTCTGTAGATTATAACACTATCCCCCTTCTGTCTTAGCTTAGTCTTTTAAGCTTATTTATATAATATAGGGCCCTTCCTTAATTATTAGGTAGTCTTAATAATGCTAAAACAACTAACTATCTTAAGTTTAGCTTGCTGTTATTGTCTGTACAAATTTATTAAGTCCTTTAGAGAGATTATAGTACAGAAATACAAAACCTGTATAAAGTACAACTGCGTGTACAAAGTTTATATTTAGTCTAGAAAGTGTAGTAAGTATGTTTATTTAGAGCAACATTATAACATAAGAATAACTTAATCTAAGTTTACTTAACTAGTGTTTAAGAAAGAGAAGTTGTGTGTGTATATAAAAGAGAGTTGTAAAGCGTAAACTAAAGCGCTCTAGGTATCTAAAAAGGCTATAGAGGACCTGTGTGTAGCTTGTGCACGTAAGAAGCAGTTATGTTAATAAATAGATTTGTTAGACTGTTGTACTAAAGAGGCTATTACAGTAGAGAAGCGTAGTATTAAAAAGCAGGAGCAGCTAGAGACAGGGACTATTAAGTTAACTAGTCTATCTAATAAGTTCTTGTTATTGCTTAGTACCTAGAGTGCCCTTAAGAGTTATTCCTTAAAGTACTAAAAGAGCAACATAGCTTTACCTAACTAGTCTCTTTAAATTGCTTTAATATCTACTAGCAGTTTATAAGGTGCGTAGTTAGTTTCTATATATTTTCTAAATCTAGGTATCCTAACTATTTAACTAGATATTTATTGCTGTTACTAATGTTGTAATGTTATATTATTTTTTTAACTTCCTACTTGTTGTTAATATTAACCTAGTAGTAGAAGTCCTTCTAGATTAGCGTTCTAGGGTCTGCTAGTTCTAACAGAGATATATAGAACACTAGATAGATCTTTATATCTTTAGGCAGAGCAAGTCTATAGTTTACTAGGCTTGTTTACTTAGAAATAAAAAATAGTCTAACTTTAACGTAATCTAGTTTTTTTATAGATCTTTGCATTTAAAGATTTTTTATAAGAAGATAGACTTTATCCTCCTCTTTTAGCTAAGGTGCTGTTTTTTGTTTCTAGTTAATATAGGAAATTGCTTATTCTTAAGCTTTGCTAATGTTTTCTAGCGTTTTCTTGTGTACTTCCTTTAGTTTCTAAACTAAGGAGATTGCTAATTCTGTCTGTACTAGCGTATCTAGTGCTCTAGTAAAGAGATTTAGGTATATTCTATATTTTAAGAAGAATAGTGTTGCACTAGTTGCTTCTAATAACTTATTGTTGTATATAATCTGTGCTATAGGTAATAGCAAAACCTAGTTATCTTGCTGCTATTTACTGTATATTTATAGAAATATTTCTATAGTTTAGTTTATATGTTTAGTCTGTCTATCTATCTGCAGATAATAGGCTGTTAATAACTTTTTCTTAGTACTAATAGCTACTAATAGCGTAGTCTAATAGTTTAACGTAAAGAGCTTATCTCTATTACTAATAATTAATTTAGGAATGCTGTAATGCCTAACAACTTAGTCTAGAAATACTTAAGTAAGCTGCTCTGCAGTATAGCTATGTTAGAAGAGTATTATTTCTGCAGCTTTTGTAAATCTGTCTACTACAATAAAAATTAAGTTGTAGCTGTATCCTGTAATAGAGTCCTTAGAGATAGGTAGCTGTGTAACAAAGTCTATTATAATGTTTATCTAAGAGGCTGTTAGTAGCTTTATTATCTAAGCTTCTCTGTATTTAGTGTGTGTGCTGTGCTTATTCTTCTAGCAGTCTACACAATCTTTAATATACTTAGTAACCTTATCTTTTATATTTAGAAACTTATAGTATCTCTTAATAAGTTCTATTGTCTTTATAATACTAAGGTGTCTATAAAGCAGGTTATTATAGTAACTAGCTATAATTTCTTTCTATAATTCTTCTAGTACTTCTAACAGGATATGCTGTTTCTTCTAAACCTATATTATATTATTAAGCTGCTGTAATAGTCCTAACAATCTATCCTTGTTAACTCTAAGTATAGCGTGTTTATTAATTGTCTTAGTTCCTATAAGATTGTGTTATTAACTAAGTATGTTAGCTCTACTATTGTCTTTTCCTAGCATGTACAGGATCTTAAATTTGTATTGTCCTAGTAGTTTAGCCTATTAGACCTGTCTTTAATTAAGTACCTTAGTTATAGTAAACTGTACTAGGTTCTTATAATCTGTATAGATAGTAAGGTCTAAGTAACTTTCTACGTAAACTTGCTAATGTTCTAAAGCTAATATAATTGCTAAGAGTTCTTTGTTATGTATATTATAGCGTTCTTTAGGTCCTGTAAACTTGCGTAAGTAGTAGGCAATTAGGTACTATAGTCTATCTTGTTCCTAAGTTGTATATACTTCTAATGCTAAATCTAAGGCATTAGTTTTAAGTTAAAGCAGTTTTCTGCTCTTAAATATAATTATAGTAGGTAGCTCTACATATGCTTACTTAAGTAATTAGAATACGTCTTTCTATGCTTATTCTTACTTAAATAGTATGTCCTTCTGCGTAAGCTTAGTAAGCAGTAAGGCTCTAAGAGAGTAATTCTTAATAAAGCATTAGTTAAAGTTAACAAACCTAAGGAACTCTTAAATGTTCTTAATAGTTTTAGGTATTAGCTAATTCTTTACTACCTGTATCTTTGTTTTGCTTATCTTAACTCTATACCTTCTTATAACATAGCTAAGGAACTCTACTTTATCCTTGTACTATTTGCACTTCTCTAGCTTTAGCCTAAAGTCTGCTTTTACTAAGTATTCTAATACTTATTATACATAGACCTTGTGTTCTTCTAGTGTCTTGCTATACACTAGGATATTATTAAGGTAGACTACTATAGTAATGTCTAGGTGTGCTTATAGTATGTTGTTAATAAAAGCCTAGCAGACTACTAGTATATTAGTTAGCCTAAATAGCATAACTATATACTTAAAATATCTGTAATAGGTTCTAAACGCTGTCTTCTATTCTTTGCTCTTCTTTATACGTATTAGGTTATACGCTCTATATAAGTTAAGTACAGTAAAGAACTTTGCTTCTAATAACTAGTCTTATAGCTCTGTTATATTAGGCAGCAGATACTAATTCTTAATAGTAATATTGCTAAGCTTTTAGTAGTTAATGCAAAGTTATAGTTTACTGTCTTTCTTTAGTACAAATAGAATAGGGAATCTTGCTAGAGATTTAGATTTTCTAATAAATTCTTTTGTAAGTTTCTCCTTAATGTTGTCTCTTAGTATCTTAAGTTCTTTCTTAGATAACTAGTATATAGGCCTAAAGGGTAGTTCTTTCCCTTTCTAGAGCTTAATCTTACAATCCTAAGATTAATGCTTAGGTAGCGCTTTTGCAGATAGCTCTTCTTTAAACATCTAGGCGTACTAACAGTACACATCTAGTATAGTAGAAGTTACACTGTCTTTCTTCTTAATTATTGTAGAGGGGCTTTCTAGGTCTATATAATTAACTGCTCTATCTTAGCACGTCTAATAGTTTAAAGAGATAATATTAATCTTCTTCTTATTTACTAACTCTAGCGTAGGTTGCGTAGGCTAGTATGTAGTTATACTGTATCTGCACTCTTAAAATAAAAGCTGTTAATCTTTCTAATTAATCTTTAGGTTATGCTTTTATAACTATATATTCCTAATATAATATTATAAGTAGCTGTACTTAAGACATCTAGTAATATTAACTTATAGTGTTCTTGTATCTAGAAGGGTTAGCACTTAACTTTATACGTTATAACTACTTCTTCTAGTATTAGTTCTCTATTAGCTACTTAGAGCTAATATAAGGGTTCTTTATATAAGAGGCGTAGTCTAGCTAGCTATACTCTATATAAGGAAATGTAGTTCTCTTATACTTCTAAGTCTAAGAGTACTAATAGTTTCTTCCTATTTAGTATAATAGGGAGCTTAATAAGGTTATAGGTTCTAATAGAGTTAATAGTAAGACTCTAGGTGCCCTTAATTATTCCTTTAAAAAAGACTTGTTATCTGTTCCAAACTCTTTAAATTCTTTTAGATCTTAGTGTTTTCTATATCTAGAGTTAAGGTATAACTACTAGTAGTTATTAAAGTAGTTGCTATTGACTAACAGCTGCATACACGTTGCTGTAATTAGGTTGTTATCTCTAGAGAAGATAACATAGTTGCGTTTGTTAATTAAATAAATGTTATAAAAGTTATTAGTACACTTATACTATTATACGCAACAGCAGTTATAGGGTAATAGAAAATAGTGTACTCTTAACTTATCTTTATAGTGTATTGCATATCTGTTATCTCTATAGGCAGTCTATAAAAGGTTTATATATTTTAGGTTCTAGAAATTTAGAATATACTATATATAAGGGTTAATAGTAGCTAATAGTAGCTAGCTTGTTATATAGTTCTGCGTGCGTTATAATTCCTAATTACACTAGTTTTCTTCTTCTAGTTTGTTATTAATTTTGTTAATAAGGCGCTAGCAGTCTGTAAGGTCTTCCTTAAGTTCTTTAATAATTATATTAAGGCTATATCTTAGCCTTATATGCTTAAGTAGTAGTGTTAGCTAGCGTATAAGAGATTAACACATGTTGTAATATACTTAATTATGTTCTTTACATTCTTATTAGCGTTAAGTGTAGTATTATCTGTTATAGTAGTGTTAGTGTGCTAATCTAGTTCTAATCTAAGCTAGAGTTCTTCCTGTTATGTCTAGAAGGTTATTTATCTTATTTTAATATTCTTGTAATTCTTTGTAAGGTATTGCTGCGCGCTTAAGAGGTTTAATATAATCTGTATTATTCTTAGAATTAGACTCTAGGTCTTCTATAAGTTGTCTTACTTTATTAGTAATTACTTTCTATTTATTACTAGTATCTGTGTCTTTATAACAACAGGACAGTATATTAACTTACTAGACAACCTTATTCTTTACACAGCAGTCTCTAGTAAAGTAGCCTATCTTGCTACAGTTGTAACAGGTTTTGTTATTCCTATTGCCTAAGTTGTTACTTCCCTTGCTCTTTTTGTTCTTATGTTCTAGTAGGCTTAATCCTTTGTTAAGAAGTCTATAGCTTTAGGTCTGTAGTATCTACTGTATATATTACTGTAGATATATTAACTGCTGTTAGACTAGTAGTTGTTATAGTTGCTTTAATTTTCTTAGTTTAGGTTGTTGCGCTACTAGTTGCGTAGAGGTAGGTAATTATTAACCTTAGTTACAACACACGCTCTAGAGTTGTCTCTTAATCCTATCTAAAGCTTATATAGCTTAATATTAATATTAATTACTTTATTAACTAGTTTGTCTAAGGTGTTAGTACTAGCGCTAGTGCGTATTAGTTCCTCTTTAACTTTAGGCTTAAGACCTTGTTTAAACATAGTTATTAACATAGTGTTACTCTACTCTGTATTAGCAGCAAGTTATTAAAACTTAGTAGCGTAGTTAGCAGCAGACTAAGTTTGTTTAATGCGTTAGATATTGCAATGTGCAATAGCTAGTTTATTTAAGACTCTAAAGATTAGCTTAACTAACTTCTTAAACTTATTAAAGTTATTAAACTAGAATAATACTTTATTAGGACATTTGTCTAATATAGCCTTCTAAAGGAAAGGCTTAATCTATTTAAAAGTGTTGCCTTATATATAGCTTACAGCTAGCATAACGTGTTTGTTGTTAGGAATCTTACTTCCTTAAAATTTAAAGAATAAGTTAAACTAGAGGAGCTAGTTGTTAAGCTTGTTTTAATTGCTATTATAGGTGTTAGGCTTAGCGACGTTTATAGTGCTAAATATAGTAGGGGTATCTATATTAACGTTGTTTAAGCTAGAGCTGCTAGGAGTAGCATAGTTTTCTAAAGTACTTATCTTTAGAGTGTTTAAAATGTTAAGTTTTACACTTTAGACAAAGTCTGTAAGTAATTACTTAATTAGGTCTTAGAGATAAATACAAGAGCAGGGAACTAGAAGAGGTAGTAAGTAGTATACGTCTAGGACCTTAGCTACTTAGGTGCAAGGAAGAGTATAGAGTAGACTATCTGTTTTGCAAGCAGGTTAAGATATTTTAATAACAAAGTTAATTAACAAGGTTAAATACAAACTATAAGAGTTATGTTCCTACAAACTATATACTTTAATAATAGTAGTAGTAATACAGACTAATTAGTGTTATATATTCTCTAATTACACTAAGCACTAATTATACTAATTACTAATTATACTAATTGCGCTAAGCCCTAATTAAGTTATATGTCCCCTTAGTCCCTTACTAAGTGCTAACACTATAATTATTGCTTACTTATGTTTATTCTGTTAGTATAATTACTGTGCTGCAGCTACTGTAATTAGATAACTCCTTTCTATGTTCTGTAGATTATAACAGTTAAATCCTAGCAAGAACACATTCTAGGCTAACTTTTTAGACTAGGTTAAGTAGAAAGATAGGTTAATACTGTTAGTTAAAAAGTAATAGTCTGTAATAGTTAAGCTAGCTTAAGAGAAGTAGGAACCTAAGAATCTATTAAGTGTAGAGAGGGCAAAAATTGTATTTGTAGATAATTTTATACAACAGTTCTTATATAGACATAGATATATAATACAGCAGTATATAAACACTACTAAGATTGCTTAATAATACTAGCAACTTACTAGTAAGCTAGACCTATAGGTAGATAAGATAAATAAGTAATATTTTGCTGTTATATCTAATGTTTAACTTGTTTAAAGGCGTTACAACTACCTGTATATAAATACTACCTTAAGAAATCTTAATTATCTATTTCTATTAACACCCCTAAGAGGTCCTATATACTATAAGTATATTAAACCTATTAACATCTATTATTCTAAGTTATGTTTATTATAATGTATAAATTAAAGTATAACTAAAGTTTGTTAATTCTAATTAAATGTGTATTTCTTTAAAAAATTATTTAATAACTAAATATATATATTACCTCTTTATATATTAGAGGTGTACTCCTATACGTTAGAGATGTCTAGGAAAGCAGTATAAAAGAAGAATTTATTATTGTTGTTATAACATCCTCTATATAATATATTCAATTAATAGTACAACAGGTATTAATCCTAGAATCTAGATTCTAACTAGTATAGAATCTTACCTTTAAATAATTAATCAGTTTCTAGTGTTACTAGCACTATAGCCTGTATACCTTAGTAAGTTGCTTTTTTTCTAAATAGTAAGGTTCTAAGTAAGCTAATAACTTTAACTAGTAATTACAAAGTTTATAGATAACAGCTATCTTTAATGCTTTAAACAATTATTATAATAAGGTAGTAGTACTATTATACTAGAATAACCTTATTTAATTACTATCTATATAGTACTGTATTATACAAGGCTTTTAAAACAATTACAGATAGCAGTAAGAAATAAAGAGTTGTAGAGTAGATATATTAGGAGATAAACACTAGTAAGATTAAGCTATATATGCAGAGAACAGCTCTATTTAGACTGCGCCTTTAGTACCTAACTCTTAGGTATTATAAGTAGTTATTACTGCTAAAACAACTGTAAAAGCACTAAAAATCAACCTCTATCTACTTATAACGCCTACAGAAACCTGCTACTAAGACTTTAACTACTAGTTTTACTAGTATAACTTTACTTTTTTATAGTCTTACTACTATAGGTAGTCTTTCCTATAGTAATATTAGCGTTTAGGGCAACCTTGTAGTTACTTATAGTAGACTTAACTTAATAACACTTCTTAGTTAGTGTCTTGTAATTGTTAGTGTCTTCTAGTATAACTAACTAAGACTTTAAGCGCTTATAAGACTTTACCTTTACCTTCTTACCTATAGTTACAACCTTATAGTTCTTAAATTTGCTAGCAATGTTAACTTTCTTGCTGTTTGCGTTGTGTATAAATAGGTTAGCTATTTAAAGGTTAGCTTAATCCTTGTCTAAATATTAGAATTACTAGGAAAACCTACTAAAGAAAGAGCTAAAGGTCTCTTAAGCCTAAATCTGCTCTTAGAAGGCAGCAGCCTAAATAGAAGGATTTAACATCTATATTATACTAGGATATTAGCTATTATTCTTAGTATATCTGTTTAATTAAGGTTGTAAAGCTAAAACTTACCTTCTTCTACAACTAATTACTAGAATCTATCTCCTAGGCCTTAAGATATCCTATTGTATACACACTAGCTATCTAGAGAAATAGGTTATATTAAGCTTTAGTCTCTATAGTAATAATTATACGCACCTATAATATTATATAAGTAAGTGTTTAGAATAATTAATGTTTTAATAGGTATACTATATAAAAGCTGCGCAGATTGCAAAGGATCTTAAGAGTAGATACCTAAATGTATAAATTATTAGCAAGACTACTTAAAGATATTAAATATTCTAGGGATTAGACTTATAGCTAGAGAATAAGTATAGGAGGTAAGAGAGATTACTTTAGTGCTATTAGGCTTAATATTACATACAGTCTATATTCTGTTAAGAAAAGGTTAAAATTATAGAAGTAAACTAGAAAGATAGTAAAAACTTACTGCTAATAAGACGCAGTAGGGTATATAGCGTAGACAGTAGTTCTTCTTACTCTTTATCTTATTACTCTAAAACTAAGCCCTAAATATATAAAAGTTAGCAGGTTTCTTTTAGGAAGAGTAGAAAGAGTAAGCTCTAAGCTATAGTAGTAGCAGGCCTAGTTTAAAACACTTAAGAGCAGTAGCTGCTCCTTACTTAATAAGTTAGAAATACTAAGAGAAGTTAGATAGAAAGCAAGTTCTCTAGACTAGGGTTTTATATAGGATAAGATTCTTAGGTAGTATAGTAATGTACTGCAGACTATTAGTAAAAGCTTAATAATACTAGTATCTAGAATAGTATTTATTAAACTTACCTCTCTCTTCTTATAAGGCTTCTTACTTATATATAGTAGACGCTTTACCTACAGATCCTAGTACTCTTTACACGCCTTATTAGCAGCCTTACTTCTAAGCTTATGCTCTAAATAGTAAGGTAGTATAGTAAGTATAATATTCTTCTTTTTTAGCGTAGGATCCTTATTATCTTTAGAATTATTTATGTTAGAAGTAGATAGGTCTAATAAGCTAGACTTACAGTTATTATAACTAAGTTTAAGAGTAGTAGTAGTAAGTTAGGTAGTAGTAATTTAGGTAGTAGTAGAGTTATTATTAGTACTAAAGAGAGAAAGATGTTAGTAGAAGGCACTAATATATAAAGTAGTTTAAAAGAGCAGTAAAGACTAAAGATCCTAGCAGTTAGGTAATTTAAGCTAGTTCTAAGAAGTAAGAGGTATATAGTATAAGCTAGAATATAGTAAAAGAGCTTATAAGAGAGTAGAGAGTAGAAAAAGCTAAGGCTAATATTAGATTTGCTAGTGTATCCTGTAGTAGCTAACAGAGAAAGTAACTAATATAAAGGGTTCTAGATAGCTAATAGTCTAAAGTATAAGGTTAGTAGGCCTAAAGCTTAGAATTACTAGAGTTCTAGAAGTCTAGAGTAGGCTGTAGAGTATATACTTAAGTTAAAATAGTAGTCTAAGGCAGACTCTTAATATTACTAAGTATAAGGTTGTTAGACCTAAGGCTTAGAATTACTAGGGTTCTAGAAGTCTAGAGCATACTATAAAGCATAAGCTTAAGTTAGAATAGTAGTCTAGAGCAGGCTCTTAATATTGCTAAGTATAAGGTTAACAGACCTAAGGCTTAGAATTACTAGAGTTCTAGGAGTCTAGAGTATACTGTAGAGCATAGGCCTAAGTTAGAATAGTAGTCTAGAGCAGGCCCTTAATATTACTAAGTATAAGGTTAACAGACCTAAGGCTTAGAATTACTAGGGTTCTAGGAGTCTAGAGTATACTGCAGAGTATAGACCTAAGTTAGAATAGTAGTCTAGAGTAGGCTCTTAATATTGCTAAGTATAAGGTTAACAGACCTAAGGCTTAGAATTACTAGAGTTCTAGAATGCTATAGCATACTGTAATATATTTAGATTAATAGTGTTAATTAGACCTAGAGTATATACTAAACATTACTAAGTATAAGGTTAGCAGACTTAAGGCTTAGAATTACTAGGTTCTAAAGAGGCTATAGTATACTATAATATATTTAGATTAGTAGTGTTAATTATATACTAAATATTACTAAGTATAAGGTTAGTAGACCTAAGGCTTAGAAATTACTAGGTTCTAAAAAGGCTATAGCATGCTGTAATATATTTAGATTAGTAGTATTAATTATATACTAAATATTACAGAGTATAAGGTTATAAGGCCTAGAAGTTAGAACTAGTAATAGCCTAGGTAAGGCAGGCACTGCAGCTATAATAAGGAAAAGGCAAGGCTCTACTTAGGTAACTAGAGTTAAAATGTATAAATATTTAGTATACTAAAGAGTTTAGTATACTAATAATATAGTAGGCTACAGGCTGCAAAGTCTAGAAGAAGTATTAGTAATACTAATAATTACAACTAGAGATATTAGTAGTACTAGAGATATAACTTACTTAGAAACTTTACTGCTAGTAGAGGTAGGTATAGAGGTAGTTATAGTAACTATAAAGTAGTTAGAGCTACTAAAAACTAGTTTTATAAGTGTTTATAACAAAAACTTATAGAAAGAGTACAGCTAAGTAGGTAGAGAGCTTAGAATATAGACAAAAAGAGGTAGAAGGTTAAGATCTATAGGCTATATAGAGTAAGACTATAAAAATTTAAAAAAGGCAATTTAGCAGTATTATAGTTGCTAGCTAAGTTAATAGTATAGCTAATTACCTAAACTAGAGTTAGCTAGCATAACAATTATCTAGGATTACTAAGCACGCTTAAGCAAAACGCTAATGTACCAATGCCTTCCTGCGCTTAGAATCTTACTTTAGCGCTAGAAGCCTTAACTACTAAGCCTTCTAAGAGCCAGCACCTGCATAAGCGGGCCACCCTCCACAGAGACCCCGCAAGTGCAGAACTCTAGGTCGTAAGTAATATCCACTTCAGCTCACTTCAGCGAGCCCGTGAGTCTGGTGGAGTTAATAACTAGAGGGTTTGTGCATGCAATTGTGTAACGCCGAGCATTCAAAGACGCCGTACTTGTGTCTCCGGGCTTCTAACTGTAGGTTCTCAGAGATAACATTTCCTAAGTTTAGACAGACTGGAAATTCTACAAAAAACATGTCAAGTAGGTGTTTAAGGGACTAGCGGTAAACTTAACTGACGAAGCTAACAGAGCCCAAGAACAATTTAGCGGTGTCACCTGTAAAGAAGCCCCCACTTAATGTCAGGATTGAAGAAGCGCTCAATAAAGGGTTTCACCTCAAAGTCCTTTACCGTAACCATCTCAATGGATCAAGACTAGAGCCGAAGATTACCCTGACTTCGTCTGCTCTTGCCTCTAAGGATGTGCACAAAGTGCTGTTAAGCGACCTTCAAAAGACAGCCGGAAACGCCCTGTGAGATCGCCTGCATCACTACTGTCCTGCAGCGGCATAGCTAACGTATATGCAGAGAATCAAAGTAGTCCTTTTCTCTCGTCAACGATGCCACGGTCCAGAACGAGCACTCTTTAGGGTACTACCTGTCACTCTTCACTTCCGTGAGTTTAGAATTGACGTTCCCAGGATAAGTCTGACAATCCCAGAACGTGACCCAGCTTCTCAAGCTCCCGGATGGACCACCCGAGAAAGATGCTGGGGACCTGATTCTAGAAGATCTGCCAACAACTTACATGCTCCCGACGCTCACAGTCTTGATGACATCGGCGCAGTCCTTGACTCCGTCAGATGGTCGTGACATGCAGCAAGCATGGCTGGAGAAGAATCAGCCTGACCTGAAGTTTGCGGCTATGTCAGAATTAAAGACACCAACGGTTCCAGAAGATCACAAAGCTGAGTACATTACAGCAGAAGGATGGTACACGGGCAGGTCATTCGATGTCACTGGAACAGGCCTGCTGGAGTGAGTCGATCCTTCTACAAGAAAAAAGTGTGAGACATACTAATTAAGCTAGCTGTGTCATTGACATGTCCATGCAGGACTGGAGAAGGGTAATGCTGCTCAATAAGTTGGTCTATGGGTCAGAGATCCGAGGCGTACGTCGGGAGGACTCGGATGTCACGACACCGACCGGAAATCCAAGTCTAGACATTGTGAATGCACGTGTCGCGGCTTTTAACTTAAAGTCAGGGATGCCGTCGAAAGAACTACAGTTGCCGGATTTCGTGGAAGTCATGGACAGTCCGACTATCAAGGTTACGGAAGTTAAGAGCGATCTGCAGTCCTCTCTGGCCAAAAATGCCTTCTCGGCACGCGCAATCGAAGTTATGACCGGCGGCGGAACGCCAATGATCTCGGCAGCGGTATCTGCAGGTGTCGCAATCGAGTCCGAGAAGGCCTCAGGGCATCTATCAGGACAGAAGAGAACGGAGTACTTCGCCACTTACAACTTCCCCAGGGTCAAGCTGTTCCTCGACGAGTACACACTCGAAGTCAGCGAGGATTGCGAATTGGCCCTCGAAAAGCTGCGTACTGAGAAGAACATGCCGGCCCTCCTTGAATTCCAGCGTCGGTTCGGCACCATTTTCGCGACCGAAATTGTTCTCGGTGGGCGCCTTGAAGCCACAAAATTCGCAAAATCAGAGTTCGTGACGGACCAAGAACAAGAAAAAGACAGACTCAAAGCCTCTGTCGGTGCCAATTTTTCCTCACCGCAATTCTTCATTGGAAGTAAAGCTTCCACAGAAAGCCAATCTGGCGAGGACAAGAGTAAACTAGATCTCAACAGCGAAGCAATGCTGTCCTGGACAGCCAAGGGTGGCAATACTATCCTTTGCACCAAGTAAGTATTCACCTCATCTTGACATGGTGCAACTGATCATAATTGTGACAGTCCCCCTCGATGGGCGGCCAGTGTTGCTACCTTCCGAAATTGGCGAACGATACAACAAGACGAGGTCTTGCCTCTCCAAACATTGCTTGGACGTTTCCCAAAGTTCAAGGACATTCCTGCAGTGTTCCAGATGATACTTGCGGATTACAACGGGCCTGCAGTTGCCCCGTCGATCCCAACGCACTTATTGACGCAGGAATGGATCGAGAACGCAAAGATCCGCCTTCTGCTCGACGACGCAGCTTTGTATTGCGGCTCTGGAAGTCAAGCACAAGTAGCAGCTCCCGGTGAATGGCTTTCTCAAAATTCGCTGTTCTCCATTCGAGACGGCAACCCAGGAAGTACAGGCGAACGTATGATGTCAGGAGTAAGTTGCTCAATAGCAAGAAGTGAGTGTACATTAGCTAATTCATATCTAGCTCCGCGCCGACTATCCTTTGGCCTTCTTCTTCGGTGAGATCAAGGAAACCCTGGGCCCGGATTATAACAGCAGTTTCGTAGATCCGAGCACAGGCCATTGGACGAGAGAGGCCGGGAAATCTGGCAAAATGCGTTTCTCTTTGCGAGCAGCAGATGCTGGAGACAAACCTTGGAAACCACTACCGCCATCGTACCTGCGGTCAGGTGACAAGGTAAAACTTCACTACCACGGCTTTGATCCTGTCGATCCTGATGATCCTGAGAAGCGGTTGTTCACAGAGAAAACCCCACCCAAACAGAACCAATATCCCGGTCTTTACAACCCTCGGACAAGAAATTTCAGATTCTCCACAAAAGAGCAGGCATTGACAGGTGTTGATGGTTATCTGGACGCTGTTTTTACTTTGATGTTTGTAGTTTAGCCCGAAACACAAAACCGGTGATTCAGCAAATTTTGAACAGCAATGGACAATGATAATCAATGTAAGACTCCTAACAGTTGTGAGGTAGTCATTCGTGGATATTCCGAATTCCGCTGCAGAAGAACCAACTTGGAAATGCGGTAGGATGAATTTTGAGAGGTAGAGGTGACTGGAGGAGTCAACCACAGCTCTCAGTCCCTGCGCCTTCGAAAATTTGTTACCTAGTCTAGTCATCACCAAGTGTGCCGCGCTATTCTTGGGACTTACCGTACCAGCCGTCAGGTACTGACCTGGGTGCGCAAGGAGCTATAAATGAACAGTAAAAGGGTGGGGAGTAGCGTAGCGCTGAGGACGTCGACATCTGATGGAAGCTATAGCATGTGCCTACGATTGAGCTAGTTTGTGAGGAGCTTGCTTTCACAGTTTTGAACATCTGGTTTTTTGTACAACAGAAGAATTAAGTCTCTAGATCCAGCTCTTCGTATCGCCGTTTATGAAGTGAAGATGCTTCTTGCGCCGTTCCATATGTATCTCAGAACAAATTCAGTGAACTTCAAAGCCTCTGACAAAGGGCTGAAGGCTCAGAATCATCGCATTGCCGCTCCTTCTAATCACCGCTTGTACTGTCATCAGTGCTTACTTCCTCTGAAGACTCAGATGTGGAATGTATCCTCCTACTTCTAGCATACGTCTTCTCGTGCGTCTTTAAGAAGGCCTGCGTTTCCTTCATTTCCTTCCCTCTACCAAAGAATTCATTCGTCTGGAGCCCCCTTATTCCCACTTCCCGCACGCCACTATTACTCTGCAGTGAGGCGTCGGCCTTCTTGCGCCTGTCATATTTCCGCACTGGTCTTATGTCGGCGTCGCAGCCTTCGGTGATGTCGGAGTACATTCCACTTGTTAAACTAGGGTTATGCTGATGTACTCGGGGTTTCTGTAAGGGAGCCATCGCTTTACACACCGCTTCTTTTAGGCTTGCAACAATGAATCAGTTTGGATCATGTTGTTACATGTAGGACTGCGTCTGACGTGAGCGTGTCGTGTCTGGTTCCTGTGTAACTACAGGCTCACCGAGGTCTTTTGGAGAAATCTCGATCAACGAATCAAGCGCAAAGCGTAACTTGTTTCTCATTCGCTGCGTATCTAAGAAGATCCAATTGTGATTTTGGAGTAAGGGTTCACACACTCAGTTCGTGCGGCCTGTCGAAGTATAAGAAGGAGAGACTTCCCATCGGTACAAACGGCACCTCAGTCACCTCTCATCACATTACCTTCCAGTTCCAGCAACACTATAACCCACACACTTTACATCCCTTCATTCTATCATCACCATTGTCATTATGATCGCACTCAATTACCTCGGTCTCACCACCACCACGCTGCTCCTACTGGGCAGAGGCATCGCAGCAGCTCCTTCATTCGCCAATGATCTTGTCCAGCAAACGCCGTGTGGCACTGTGAATGGACCATGCGATGCAAACGATTGTGCTGGATTTAATGATCCAGCTGGCGGATCATCAGGTGTTTGTAGCGCCGGACAATGGGCTGGCTGCCACTGCGAGAGCATCTGTGGACCGTCTCCTGGCCCGTGTAACCAAAATGGATGCGATGGACAAGCCAATTGGGGAACTGGTATAGGACAGTGCCAGGCTGGCAAATATCGTGGATGCCTATGCAAATAAATGGAAGCACTCCCAATTACGACCAGGATGGGGGGACAGCCTAGGCATAAAATTGGCACTGATTTCGTTTCTCTTTCTGCCAAATACAAGGTACTCGAGACTTAGGACCTTACACGCTCGTTATAAACCCTCTCTTATTTCTGTTCAGCGAGTCTCAGGCTGGAACAATGACTGTCTGTATACTCCTTAGTATCCATCAATGAAAACTGTTGCAACAACCGCTGCAATGTTTAACAACTCTATCTGTATTACTGTTTTAAGCATAGCTGCTCTTAGCAATCCGACTTGAGTTTACGCAAGGCCACGCCAAATGAAGATGCTTGCGTGCGCCGATTACCCTTCCAAAATTTAGTATATTCGACGGGCGACGACGCTCAGCCTAGAACCTCCATAGATCTCCGCCTTAAACCTAATATACGACCACGATGGCCTCCAATGAAAGGTGGCAAACTTCGTGCACTCCTTGAATTTGAACGATCACAGTGCGTACAGGGGCGAAAGCATTGCAAACGCCTTCACATACGCCATCTTCCCGGCCAACGGGTCATAACTCTCTGCTGAGACCTACATAAAGACCTGGACTACTGTGTACAGCTACAGCACCGACACTATTATGCCCGTTATGTTGCGGACTGGCATCTTGGTCATAAGCGTCTTTCTCGACGCTTTTCTGGCATTGCTCCTGGATCTCACTATCCACAGCGCTGTCTTACCTCGCTGGACCGGCCAGCTGCATGCCTATTTCATGTTGCGATTCTTCGCTTCCGTCACCAACGACATCCAATTCTGAGCCTCCCTGGACGCAGCCCGTTGCCAGGATGGATCAGCGATGTACCGGACAGAGCGGGTGCGCGCGGAGAACCGGCGTTTGATCGCAGCGTACATTGTAGAGGGCATACGAAGAAGGAAAAAAGTATAAGGTTGGAACCTGCACAAGAAAGGCGTTTTGCCGAGTTCACTGTCAATGAGTAAAAACACCTGCCTCTAGCGTCAGCGCTTTGAAAGGCATGCTTTGCCTCATCAAAATGGCCGAAACCCGCCCGCAGCAGACAGGACATACGAAGATTGATTCGTGACAAATGTGGGAGAGGACCCAGCACCTGCACGAGGCCTTCACGATTGCCAATACGCCGCAGGGTACCTTCTTGATGGCTTGCTCCCTCGTCACTATCATCGAATAGCCAGGCTCCGGTAGCTATAGCACAGCACGCCCACAATTATGGCGCGGGACAGGACTAAGAACAAACACACATTTCGGGACGAGGCTCCCTGTCAGACGATAACGTGCACTATTGCTCCGAGAGAGCGGTTCCTGTCAAAAGACGAGAAGAGCTGGAAAGAGACCGTACAACAAGCAGTATGTCGTCAGGCTCAAAGATGGGGATGAGCCGCATCAGTCACGCTTGCGCTCATCAAGATTGCTGTGCTTCAGTGATACATCGCACAGATTTGCGACGTCACTAGACTCGCGAAGCAACATTGGAAGGAAAACTTGAGGAATGACTTACTTAGCGGATCGCCACAAGCGGCTGCTACATATGCATTACATGAAGAAGGTCTGCATGAGGCACGTAGCCATGATGGACGTGAGAGTACAAGAACCGCAGGGGGGCTTGGTGATTTCCGCTCAATTTACCAAAAGAAAGCGTCGTTATAAGCTCACCAACGAATAAGGAGGGCTCGTTAAACACTCGTGTGTTTCAGCCTTGCAGATGCAATGCACGCTTGTATTAGCAAGGTATTAGGCTGTAGTATTGGCGCTGCGGGGTAGCACCACAGCGGGCGGGTACCGGTAGTACCTGTCTAGTTCGCTTCTCTTTGTCGCGAAAGCCGAGAAACACGTTAGATGCCCGATTGATTGGAGATATATGATGCCATGCCTTCCTCGATAACTGCACACCCAACATCATACGTAGTTTCAGGAGCAAATGATGATCCTTGTCTTTGCAGCCCTCTTTTGCATCAGCGCAACGGCTACCTCTGCCGCACAACTGCAGGTATGCTGGAGAAATAGCACATGCAGTGGGCCATCACGTCCCGCATTCTCAGGCCCTTGGGAAGCTTTCAATTTTGCTCCCTACTCCCGTTCCGTCAGACCCCGGACGGTTCTAGCACTTCCCAGCGGAGCCCTTCAGGGAACTTATGACGACGACTTCACCAAGATCGAAGCAACAAGCGACGGTGTTGTTTTTGATTTCGGTCTTGAGGTCGGTGGCATTCTCTCGTTTGAGTATGCACTGACTGGCAACAATACCAATGCTTCGATCGGTCTAGCTTTCACAGAAGCAAAAGATTATATCGGCCGCAAGTCAGACAATTCTAACGGCGGACAGGGCGCAGACAATGCCTTACTTTATCTATTGAATATCACACGTGAGGGGACTTTCGTTATGCCTGATGTCAGTCTTCGCGGCGGATTCCGATACCTCACCATCTTCCTTCTAGCCAATCCGAACGCAGGCCTTACAGTCCGAACGGTCAAGCTAGATATCAGCTTCCAGCCTACTTGGCCAAACCTCCGTGCCTATCAAGGCTACTTCCATTCGAGTGAGCCTTTGCTTGACAAAATCTGGTACAGCGGCGCATACACTCTACAAACAAACTCAGTCCCCGGCAATACCGGGAGAGCGAACGTCCAGACTGACCGTGTTGGTTGGAACAATGCTGCCTACATTGGTCCGGGCGATACAGTTCTACTAGATGGGGCGAAACGCGATCGTTGGGTTTGGATCGGTGACATGGGCACAGCCGTCCCGGCCGCTTTTGTTAGCACTGGTGACATGGAGAGCACCAAAAACGCTCTAAGGGCGATTTTTGATAACCAGGTTAGTACTCTCCTAAGTAAACTCACATAGTCACTAATAATTGTTGCAGTCAGTCGATGGCACATTGCCAAAGGCTGGGCCCCCATATCTTAGCAAAGATAGTGATAGTGAGTGCAGATCTGTCCCCTTACTTGAATGTGTCGCTTTTTTTCTGACGGCTTTTCAGCTTACCACTTGTGGGCTCTCATCGGTTTTCATAACTATTATCTGTACACGGGTGATGAGATCTTCGTGCAAAACTATTGGTCCAAGTATACGCTGGGCGTGAACAAGATCCTAAGCAAGGTTGATGACAAGGGGCTAGTCAACGTCACTGGTACCGCAGATTGGGGACGGTGGATTTACTCTACCGAACGGAGCTCCGCGAGTATGCTGTAAGTGCCGAGCATATCCATTCCCAGGCTGAAAACTTACAGACGTAGCCTCTACAGGGCATTGATTACAGGCAGCTTGATATCGGCCTGGTCTCCGGGACTCCCAGATGCCACCGCTCACTCCGCCAGCTGGATGGTTGCTGCGGCGGCCCTGCAAGAATCCATAATAACTCACCTATGGGACGACTCACTTGGTGCGTTCAAAGAAAGTACCAACAATACCGCCCTCTACCCGCAAGACGCCAACAGCATGGCTCTCGCGTTCGGAATTTTCTCGGCACTAGATCCACGCGCCGAGCGCGTTTCCACATACCTCACCACCAATTGGACGCCCATTGGTGCAATCAACCCAGAGCTTAGCGCCAATGTGTCTACCATCTCCCCTTTTATCTCTAGTATTGAGCTCGAAGGGCATTTCAAGATTGGTCGTCCAGAGCGCTCGCTCAAACTCATCAGAAGCGCGTGGGGTTGGTATTTGAACAATCCCAACGGCACGCAGTCGACAGTACCCGAGGGCTACCTCGCCGACGGGACGTGGGGCTATCGGAGTGACAGAGGGTATCAGAATGATCCGAGCTATGTAAGCCATGCCCACGGGTGGAGCAGCGGGCCCACGAGCACACTGACAGAGTATATGGTGGGATTGAAAGTTACAGAGCCAATGGGAAGGAAGTGGGAGTTGAAACCGGGCACTTTCAAGGAGCTGGAGCGAGTAGAAGCGGGTTTCACAACAGGGTTGGGCAAGTTTTCTGCGAGGATCGAGGTGCTGAATGGAACAGTAATCGTTGAGTGGGACACTCCAGCTGATTCAGAGGGATATGTGCAACTGCCTGGTCAGCTCGGTCGGGCAGTGGAAGGTAGAAGGGGTTCCATCAATGTGACTTTTGCCTAGATCACGGCGTTAGGACACGTGCTTGAAGTCTACATCGTAGTCTTTGGTTACCCAAGCCTCAAGGTTGACTATCTTTCTATTGAGTTCAACCCGCAGTCTAGTCAATCACCTGCACTGACATTCTCAGGACGGGGTTTATCCACCAATTGATAGCCACTACTGCAGTCAAAGATGTTCACTGCGAGAGTGTAAACGAACCTTAAGCATCTTTATGTGTCTGATGCTACCGCTTGTTCTACGCATGCTTATAATACGCAGATCAACTAATGTTCCATTACAATAAGTTGCAATAAGTTGCGTGTTAGAAGCATGGAATATATTGAGCAAATCTTCTAAGTATCAATACTCATGCTTTCTCAGAAACTCGAAAGCTGGGTTTATGATGAATTGTCCACTGCTTTTTCCTCGGCAACCCGGTTTAAATTGGAAATAAAAGACGCATACCAACACATGGAGGTCTATATTATTGGATGAGAGTGTACATACAAAGAACAGCGAGATAAAACGGCTGGCAGGGTAAAACAGTCGGCGAGGTGAAAAATCAGCTAGACCTTGGCTCAGCTTGAATTTCCAGCCAGGGCAGAACCGAAGACCAGGGAAAGAACGAGACTCCTGGGATTAAGAAGTAAGAATACTTCTGCTAGAGGCCACCGATTAGGCCCATCTGATGGAGGAATTAACGAAAATCGAACTTCATGCATAACATAGCCTGCTCGCGTAACCCCGCTCTACGCGAAGTATTATAAGCGATCCAATACGATCGTGTGTGAGGCGCCATTCAGCAGCAACAGAATCGGCAGCACGTGCGCTCACGAATACAAAGGCTGCTACTTGATGTACACATGTGATCGCATTAGGTGTTATCTTGTTTACAACATTCATTCAGTCCGCTGGACGAGCAGAACGTGCGGAGGAATAGACCCCGGCAATCAGGTTTTTTGCCCTAAAGGCGAGGATGGGTGGGCCTAAATATCTAAATTTACTGGAAAGTGTGTTACTCTGATTCTAGCCTCTTCAGATCTGACCATGCAAATTTTCCTGATTCTTACTAGAGGAAAGATTAATGAATTACACCAAAGACAACCGTGGATAGATATTGGGACCTCAAGCCTTTGCAATCTTCGCTTTGTTGGTACACGCAACCGAATTTTATGGGGTACACTAGCTGCTTCATCTCTACCTCTACATTACATTTTCTATAAGGACTACGCTGGACTTGAATCCCAACACTAAGTGGAGACGAGATACAACTCTGCGACATACTCTAGGAAGCCAATAAACAACATTTGTATACAGATCGTAGCTCTCGAGTCCTTCACTGGTGCACCTGCGGTCTTTGTTTCGGCCGTTTGGATGTATGAATGGCGTAGGGAGCAAGTGCTGATCAAGAGTTGCAGGGCTTTCTGGTGGTAGTATTCGCGCTTGAGCACGACTGGTTCTGTGGAACTACTAAAAGTTTTGATTGTGAGTTTCCGCAGGTCCGCGATTGCCACCTCACAATGCTAACCAGTCATCAGGTCGTCGACCAGATATGTGGCTTGATGGTCCTTCGATCGTTGAGGACTGAACATTTTAGGATGAAAGATTAGTGAATGCTTTATCGAAGAGACGTCTCTGGAAGAGAAATGTTCGGTGAGCTACTCAATGGGAATCCTCGTTGGTAAGAGCTTCGTGTATAATTGCTTGAATTATTGCTAACGTTCCAGTCATATGCTGTGTCAGTTCAATCAAACTCAGATGCGTGGTTATCTGTGTCAAGTTTTTCTCTAAAGAAGAACAGCTACTAGGCTTATCACTGCTATCGGCAATGCAATTTTTACTCTTCTCTCAGAAGAAGACGTGACGACCAGACATCTATGATGGAGGAGTAAACAAGCCCTTATAGAAAAGCAAGATAAATGGTCGGTGAGCAACGCTTATGGTGGAATTTTGCGCTGTTGGTCACATCTCTCAATGAGAGATGTGTTTCATCTAACAATATGTAGACATACTGCTATCGTGATGGTCGGTGCTAGGTTCACGATACAGAACGTCGGTGTAATTACCCAGTGGTCTGGCTCCGCAAGCCTCTTCTTGCAGTACGGTTGGGGTGAGACCGACTAGTACACGTTCGGTCAGCTCAACATAGATATGGATGGGGAAAACCCCAAGTATACCAGATCTATCCAAAAACGTTACACTCAACTAGATTCAAACAGCATGGATGATGAGAGGCTTCCTAGCTGTCTCTCTATTCGCAACCACGTGGCACTTCCTACTGGTCCTCCTCCACATTAGTTCAAATTTCTTGGTAACCTGTTTCTGCGTAGAATGTGAGGGCAGAGCTATGGCGCGAATAGAAAAAGGTTGCGTATGAGCTTTCCGGTCGGTTCTCAGCGCTCGACATACTTCCTCTCACTGCCCTGGAAGTATATTATTGCACTCATGGGCCTTTCTCCAGTTATTTATTGGCTGCTGTCACAGTCTGTTTTCTTGACTGTCATAGCTTCACATCATGGAGAAAACGTGCTGATTAGAGGGTTGTTCTTTCTTTGTACCAGTCCAAGGGTTCTGATAACGAGTAAGTGCCGGATTTAAAGGACCTACGTTTCGGTACTGAATACTGTTAGTCATAGCCACAGGAGCCCTCTTCGAGATCTTCCTAGAAGGAGTATGTTTCCGCCGCTCTAACCAAGTGTTGCCGCGGGGAGGCAGTTGCAATGCCGTCATAAGTGCAGCATGCCATCGCCCACCTGGAGATTTTGACGCCGCTCTGCATCTTTTTAGTTGGGGTTAGATCGACACTACGCAGCCCATAGGTCCAAAAAACATAGATGCCGAAGAGTGAGACGAAGTTCAATCAGCTCTTCACTCTATCTTTGAGTCAAGAGCTTGGCTTTGAGCTTGAGATATCTAGCCACGACAAAGAAATAAAATTATCATCTCAATTCACGATAGGATGCTTTGAATAGAGTGTTATTAGCGATCGTTCTAAGACACTGCCTTACAAGTTTCGCTATCCTGGGTTGTGTAGAGGGGTTTGTTATACATTACAGATTATGAATAAAACTAGCACGGCTGTACAGAATAGACAGCAGAGCAAAGGGAAGAAGTGAAAAATATTATCTAAGTTGTGGTGTTGCTAAAGGATTCATGGCCTGCCGATTACAAGTCGTAACTTAGCATCGACTTTTCCTTAGTATCGATCATTATCCTGTTGGACTTGAAACATCGCTGGGCAATTGATTTGCCCACCAGATGGACCTGCGGGAGGCAGACAATAAAGATGCTTATATAGACCTCAATAGCGCACCAGAACAACACTGGAATGACCTCGTCTGTAAATGTTCTTAGCTTGTGCGCTTGGACTGTCCAGGTCGACAACGAAAGGTAGCAGACATGATATTGTCGGCATTGGAGTGGAGAGTACAAAATCTTATCAACTTACATGTGAAATTAGAAGAATATCTCGCTGTAAGCGTGATCGAAAGTCGCGTGATCGCGATGACAGTGATTCTGCTCGCCATAGATTAGTAACAAAGAAAGCAGTTTTTAGAGCTGCTAACGTACATAAACCCAAACGCGAAGACAGAGACGACTTCAATTTTCTTCCACCATTGTATTTGCAGCTTGAGAAGCCTCGGAATAGGCAGCGAGATTACGACAACTTCGATGACGAGATTGAGGATGCTGAAGGCAAAGTTCAGGCCTTGTCGGTCCACTCTACACATCGGCTGGATCTCGTAGTCCAATGCGTCATCGCCCAGGTACATACGCCAGCGATAAGACAACGGCCAACATTGGAACAGGTGGGCGAGAAATATCGACACCATAGCTGTTACGCATACGCTAATCAGTATGTAGGTAACGTTTCGAATCTCCCCCGTTGGGAATAGGCGGAGGTAGAAGCAGAGAATAGCTATCTTGGTAGAGAACGTGAGTATGACGAAAGCTAATTCACTGAAGTACCAGAACTGATAGGGTTAGTCTACAAATCTCTTTCTTTCTTTGCTTTAAGTGTTGGTACCTTTGCAGCATTTACGATTGCAGTAGGCGACAGCATATAGATATCCTGCCCAAAGCCGTAGTACACCACTTCATGCAGGTCAGCAAGAGCTCTTTAGTGGAGTTTTAGGGACCTGAGAGATTAGGCAATGGGACGAGACTCACTTGTTAATATGAAAATCAGCTGAAATGCTGCCACCGGCTACGAATTCATCAGCGTTGTGTCGTTAAAGAACTTTGCATACATACCGCAATCCCGATCACCACCCAATCATCAGCACCCCATTTTACAGAAAATGGGGATATGCGCGTCATGAGTCTCAAAGATACAGCAATGAGAGCGATACCTGCTGTAGTAATTGCCGCCGTCGTTAACGTGGATGATTGATTGCGGACTTCGGTGCCACATGCTATGTGAAGAAAATATTTCCCCGCTATTCTCAGTCAGGGCAAATACTTTGGTAAAGGCATCGAGGGTATCTCAGTTCACACTGACCATAATAATTCGGATAAGAGCAATACATGTCAAAGCATCCGTCCAGCCGATATTGGACCTCTGGGTCACCACATATGCAAGCTTGGTCTGCCGGATTACATCCGCTATACTCGAGAACAGCCAGACTGCAGGTGTGCTAGTATAAACTGTTAGCATATCTGGATATACAACTCTGTCGTGATTGTTCCCACTGGTAGTAATGAAGTCCATCAACCCACCAACAGTAAGGCACACTTGAGAGGGGTTTAGTGTATTGTACTTACAGAACATCGCGGCAGATCGTCGAACAACCCACCAGTCGTTACATTTACGCGGAAAGGCGCAGGCCCATTTGGATTTGTAAGGTGCGTGGCAGAGACGGAGAAAATCCATTGTGCCAGGACAAGGAATATGAGAAAGAGAGCCATTGCGCCTTGAGTGGTATCAAGGTAGAACAGCAAGCAAAATCAAAGTGGGAGCTACACGGAAAAGAACAAATGTTTGGGATGGTTGCAATAAGAGCATTGGAGCTGAAGCATAGGGTTTGCAGCTATCGAAATGCCTTTGAAAGCTACTGTCTTTGTTAAAACGCAGAGAGTTTCGCCAAAAGACTGACGTTACAGGGAAATCCCTCGTGGTGTGGAAGGTATTTTGCAAACCGCAACAGTGTGGGTTGCAAGGCTATGAAACAACCGGCTTAGCTTGTGTCTTGACCCCGCCAGCAATAACGCCGAACGCGGGTTTCACAATACGAGTGGAAGATGGACTAGCACAGATGTGTAAGGGTTTCCAGGTGTGTTTAGGGATGGAGGGCTAAAACTTGCGGGCCTGCAGCGTATTCATGCTCAGCCTGCTGCATTTCGGTGTTTAGTAGTAATCGAATGTTCTACGTTGAGAGAAACCTATATTGTCTCTAATCTGATTCACACGGTAGTCTGCTTACTTGTTGTGGTATGCGCACAAGCTTAGCGCGGATCATCCCACCGAGCCTCCCCTCCAATTGACGAACCCAATTAAGTACGTAACCCACAATCGTGACACGTCTATTTGCGCACACATGTCCCCGCGAACACGGCTTCCCCAGAGCCCAGCCTACCCCGCTCATCACAACCGCCGCTCGATTTGGGAGACACGACCAGGTCACAGCAAAAGATAAACAGCGCCCACGCGCGCATTGAGCTTTATGTCCTGAGTGATGCGGCTGCACGTGCACAGACGCCGTGAGGTTTCTTAAGCATAGATCCACACTGCAGAGGATAGAACCAGAGTTGTATTCGAGAACAGCATGCGGATTAAGACAACAGCTATCGCGCTTGGGTTACAGCTGCTGGAGCAGCCTTGAACATGCTCTCTGTGCTCACCAGCATAACACAGGCTGTGGACGCTCAAGGTGGAGACACCCTATCTAGTATGGACGCTTCTCGTTGTCAAGGCTCTCCAGCGCTTTGAAAATTTCATCGCGTAGCTGCACGGTCGGCCAAGCCGAGGACGTCTTGGCGGCACGATTCGAGTTGATCAAAGTCATCTTCGCCACCGCCACTTAGAATCACCTTCAATCCATAGGACATCTTAACAAGCCCTTCCATTAGCGGATGATACATGTCTTCAAGCTACAGCGGTAAGAAGATCGGCCTTTGCAAGCCACGGAAGGATGAGTCTTCCTCTTCTACTGTGTGACAAAGTGCACATTTGACAGCTCACGTGGTTTCCGTCGAGTCCACGCGTTCAAAAGTGCGTACACGCTACAGGAATCGAGGCGGTTAGTCGCGACAGTTTGCCCCTCTCACAGAGACAATCAGACAGGAGTTCATTCCGACAAAACGACAGTCACAGCCAGCCAATAGGACCGACTCAAGCTTTATCTCTGCGGCTAAGTACATCGCGCGACAAGGTTTCCGAGTTTCAAACGACATGACTCGTATTTCACTCGCAACCCTGCGACTGCTTGTAAGGTCCTCTGCAACAACATTGGAGCTTTGCACGAATGCGGGTAAGGAAATACGCTCCTTGCTTGCCGTACACGCTTCAAAAGATGACAAAATAGTGCGATGAAATCCACGTGGTTCCCGAGCACAAACACTCAATGTTTGGTGAAAGCTGGTGAACGTAGACGTATCTTGTGTCGTTTGTGTGTCGCTCCCAACCCGTATGGCTTGTCGCGCCTCTGTTTGATTACTAGAAGTCTGGGGGTCCTGGAGCTATGATGCTCCAGGACTGTTTTTCAGCCTGTGAACGTTGGGCACCATCGGAGACACGACCTACTGAGTTATTGTATTACCACTTGATGGTAAGGAAGGCAAGTTGTGACGGTTTTGAGGTATCCTGCTTTTCCCAACACCTGTCATTATTCCCGTCAGCCTCCTGAGTAGCTTCACCGGACGGTCAGAACCCACTTGCACTTGCGTCTAGATTGCGAAAACGGACGTCCTCTACTTCTCTTGTCCCATTTGATTGCACCGGTTCTTACCTGCTTGCAGTTTTTTTACTTTGCCCAACGAATATCGAATGTAAAAGCTTCGTCACGAGAAGCATGCCGGCCGGATTCTTCGTCCGTGGGGTGGTCTTGCTGTTCATTAACTTTATCTTGGCCTTCCATCTTGTGGTCACTCAGGCGCTCTATCCACAACGTTCGACTCCGGCATGTTCTAGTAGTAGGGCCGCGTTTTATACCTTAGAGATGGGTTTTGAGCTGGACGCCACCATTGCATTTGATAGGTACGCAGCCTTCCTGAATATAGAACGGCTGAAAACAATCTGGAGACAATTCCAAGGTCCACCTCGAAAACATCGAGTACCAATTATTACGGATGGAACAGGTGCAACACAGGGAAAAGGTTGCCGCAAATACTCTGTGATTCTGCCGTTTCGAGAACTGGCAGAAGATGCGTGCAAATCGTGAAAGACTTGTCCCAGAACTGTAACACCATGCGGATGTGACATTTGTGGGGTGTTTCGAGTAGCACCGATCTTTTTCCTGGACACTAGACCAGCGAATAAAGCTCAATGTCAATTCGTGAGATGGTGTTGCAAAGTTCAAAAAGCCGTGTGCGAACAGACCGCGTGCCGTTTGGCCCGAGCACTCGAACGGCAACACTTGCGAGTCTGTAGAGGCGGGCTTGTACATTGGCATCCCATGGAGAACCCAAGACTTTGTTCCAAAAGTAGGTAGTTTGCTTTTACTAATGGGATGAATTAATTGATTAAATTGATTAACGTGTATGTGGACTATGAAGCCCAGCCTCCCAGAGGGTATTGCCAGACGGATGGAGACACGTAATTAGGGGTGAGCCCGCGCTTGTAACATCATTTATAGAAGTAGTGCACTAGAAGCGTAGCGCAACAGTGTAGGTAAGTAAAGAATCCCCTACTAGTTAGGGAAGCGCTGCAGTGAGTTTATTAGATCTGTATAATAATTCTTTCAGTTTATGTATAGGGGGGCTAAGAGGCCCTAGAACTAGAACCTACACTAAGCAATGCTAAGGAAAGGTAAGGAACGTAGCAAGAGTATAGTTTTAAGGTCGTTTTTCTAGAACAGAATGAAGGGTGAAAAGCTGGTTTAAGGGGGGGGGGCCTTTCTCTTCTTACTGTGCACAGATTTGGGCGTAAAAGCCCGTTATCTGTAGGAGAAACGCAAAGTCCTCAGGGGATTCCATGAGCCGGGCGAGGTAAACTCGCCCGGCTCTGGGAGCGAGCATGACATGAACGTTTTTCTTCGGATGGCACAGACCGTTTCCCGTACATGAGAGTGTCAGCTTGAGTTGGCCGACACGTGAGACTGACAAGGGCGAACCCATGGTATTGAGCGACGTCAAAAGCGTTGCGCGTTGCGCGTTGCAGCAATCCGATCATACCAATTAATGCTAGGATCTTATTTGACAACGTCCATAGTTTCTCGACTTTGACTTTGCTCAAACGCCTGATAAATGAAAAGGGAACCTAGCAATTTTACCCGTCAAGAATGACCCCGGGAACGAATAAGTACAAGAACATCATGAAATAAAGGCTGCTTCAATCTTTTTGATAGTCAATATGTGCAATAACCACGTGTCCAGCCATGACTGAGACATTCGTGAGGATATTTGACAGTTTCTACATGCTCTCAAAGGTAATAAGCCTTAACTTCGCTGGTGTATGCTGTTCTGTCGTTCTTATATACAAGAGGAGGGTGACAAGAGCCACTGGACCAACACCTTGCTGTGGTTCATCACGAGCAGCAAGCCTGGGGTCCGGGCATTGGCCACTGAATATAAGGAACTCTACGATGGCAGCCACGAAGAGTGTTAAGCTAATACGGTGTCAATGCCGGCGCAGGATGGAGTCAAGGCTTTTAACGCAACGAAAGTTTGGGTTGTCTGGAGGCTTGTTGGATTGTTGAATAGAGTTGGACTGCCATGGCCAAGCTCATGGCTATCGCAGTCAAGAACGCCATTGTCAAACATCTGGAGCAGACGTGTATGTGCTTTTTGAAGAAGGCGTCCAATGTATCCGTGGGGTCGCCCGCAAAGTCGAATTCCTTGAGATCCGAGGCAACCGATGGTGTCTGAGACTGTGCAATGACAGCAGTCGATCGAATGTCACTGTGTCGTTTTGAGCTTCAGATTCCGAATAGAGAGGGCACCGACGAACAAGTTTCGAGATTCGCCAGGCCAGATTCTCTTCTGACCTGGACGAGGACAGTAATAAGCAGAGGAATGGGGCAAAGTATTAGCGCGCCCAGCTCGGCCGCCGTTCACGATCCGTGCAGGTGGTCCGAAGTCTAGACCTAAAACCTCTGGCTGCGCGCCAATTCAACAGGACGCAACATGACGTACGCTCAGCCTAGCTGCATCGTTCTTGATAAAAAGGTAAGATTCTCTTCTGTAACATCTACCTAGCGAAGCACCTGAAAAGTCGGGTGGTGTAGTGGGATCTATAGATAGCACTACAGTAAGCAGGTTAGGTTTTTTACCTAAGATTGTTTAAAAAACACAGATTTTATGTGTTTAGTTATAGATTTCTGTGTTTTTTAGCAAAGAGGAGATAACAGCAGAAGAATAGGCCTAACAAGGTAACTAGAAGCTATCTATCTATATAATTTCCTCTTCTCTCCTTCTCTCCTTCTCTCTCTCTCCTTCTCTCTCTCTCCTTCTCTCTCTC
>SATZ01000221.1:0-58093 GCA_004335205.1 Ascochyta viciae-villosae
ACACCACACCACGCCACTCCCTACCAACCAACCCCGCGCCCCCCTAGCGCCCGGGGGTACTATAAGTGAGGGGGTACTATAAACGAGAGTTTACGGTAATCTGAGCAAGGAGTAGACATGTTGATTGCGATTGAAGGGCCTTGTTCCTAAGTTTGTTATCCGCGTCATATTCGCATGGAGGGCATGGTCCACTAGCTGTATGACTGATACCTATGTTAGACGCATTGAGACCATTCTTTGTAACCTGCTGTCTATTTACTATGTAGTGTCAAGGCGGTAATTATCCGCGTTCTAGTTTTCAATGATTGCAGCTCTAGATAAGCTGAACTCTGTCTGTATCTGTTTACGATCTCCTCGTCGTGCAGGTACCAACTCAGAAACAAATTTCGATGTCTTCAGGAGGTGTTGCAATTCAGCTTGGACCCCGTGGAATATCGTCGTCCCACGTGTTCTAGCGTTAAGCCAAGCGTCATTCTGGAGCACCTGTCTCTATCGCGACAACGCCGTCCCATTCACAACTCAAGCCTCATCAAGGAAGAGTGCTCTGTCATCTCGCGATAGTCAGACGCCTCTGCAAGCTAAGCAGCTGTCAGTGGTGCTGGAGTAGCTATCTGAAATGATCCTTGCGCCGCATTTGCGCCATGTTGCCGGGTCCGCCGCGTCGCGTGTCTCGAAAACATCAACCCTCACATCAAACAAGCGTGTCTGCTATCCCTCTATTGCTAAGGCTCTGAACACGTTGAGTACTGCAGTTCCTAGCTTGCAACGATTGGCGCAGCCTTGCAACCTCCCTGTATCTTCTTCTTCCCGGCCATCAATTCGAAGGCAGAATGGCAATGGCTGGAGACTGCTTGACCGCAACGTAAGATGCATCAGCGTTGAGGCTCCACATGAACCAAAAGTAGGAAGCGAACCCGGCATCAACATTAACGACGAGGATGCGTGGCCCCAGTGGCGCAAAAAGATAAAATCTCAGATAACCGCCGTAGACTTCTCCGTCGACAGGATTGAGAAGTACGAGTTGGACAACTCAACCCTTGCAGAGTTCCTCGCCAAGCCCCGCGAAGACTGGGTCACTTGTAGATGGATTAATGGTAAGCGATCGTCAGGACGGACTGCCTGTAATACGGAAGCTGATTTTCTTGTTTGCAGTCAACGGACTCAGCTGGGATGTAGTTCGGCTGTTGGGTGAGAAGCAAAAGCTACACAGTTTGGCCATCGAGGACCTTTTGCACACAAGGAATCGCACCAAAGCAGATTGGTATCCCGAGCACGTCTTTGGTACGTGTGTTATGTCTGAACATTAGAGTGAAAGATTTGCTGACGGACAAACAGTTTTGCTGACTTTACAGCGACTCATTCGCAAGTCGGAGAGTAATGCAAATGGAGAAACACCAAGGACACCTCGGCCTAGATATATCAGCACTAATAGTCCGGCATATCATGAGAAGCACGTTCCTGATGAATATCGACAAGCTGTTAAGACGCTGCAAGCGTATCGCACTGATGTCGACCCAGAACGGACACGCTACATGGAAGAACACTCTACGCTAAATTCGAAAGGCCTCATGGTCTCTGTGGAGCAAGTGTCTATGTTCCTTCAAAGCAACAACACCTTGGTGTCTTTCTTCGAGCATTCTGCAGATGTGATTGAAGAGCCTATCCTGAAACGCTTGCAATCTTCGGAAACGGTGCTTAGGCAAAGTGGCGATGCTAGTATGGTCATGCATGCAATCATCGATGGTATTGTCGATCTTGCAATCCCAATCGCTACTGCCTACGAAGACAGTATGGCAGAGCTGGAGCTGGATGTATTGACTGATCCACGCATCGCACACTCGAAAGCACTGTGAGTTTTCCAAGGACCGACGTCTTTGTCAATGCAACGAGACCGCTTACACGCGAACAGGTACATATTGACCTCCGAGTTGTCTCTTCTTCGCTCTCAAATCGCCCCAATTACAAGCCTCGTAAACGCTCTTCGTCAGCACAATTCGAACGCTCTCCTTCAAACAACCGGGTCATCACAAAACCCCTCTTCTTCTCACATTGCCAACTCGCCACCTCCATACGCACCAAAAGATCCCTCGACAGCCTCTATCACCATCACCACACTGGCCCACACTTACTTTAGCGACGTCGAAGACCATTGCATCACAGTCACAGAATCACTAGAACGCATGCGTCGCTCAGCAGATCGCATGATCTCACTCATCTTCAATACAATGGGCGCGTACCAGAACGAAAGCATGAAGCAACTAACCTTCGTAACGATCCTATTCCTACCAATGACGTTCCTAGCTGGTTACTTCGGCATGAACTTCGAAGAATTCCCTGCCCTGAAGAACAGCGAGGCGTACTTTTGGTGGCTGTGCATACCGGTCACTGGCACCATGATACTCATACTGATGTAAGCTTGCTGATTCTGACAACACGCTGGGCTTCACTGACAGTTTGTAGGCGCGAGCGTGTTTGGCGTGGATTGACGCGCTTCTCGCGACGGAGGGATGTTGCAAAGTCTCGCAGAGCCAGGATCTTGAAGGAGCAGAAATGGTAATCATCAGGAATGAACAATACGAGCATCGCTTAGATGATAGTCGGCGCAGCAGGTGGGCGAAGATCTTATGCACGTAGGCAATCTCGTCGGTTACAATTATCACGATGTGTAGCAGTGGTACGGCAAAGATTATTATATTATACATACGTCGGCCTTCCTTTCACATACGACCATAGGACGTTGAAAACAAGGCTTCCCGTTCGCTCAGCCCTATTTAAGCAACGTACCGGCGGATTAGTAGTTAGGTGGGTGACCACTAGCGAATACCCGCTGTTGTATGTTTTTGGACCATTTTGCTCTTGTTTCCCGAACAGTGCAGAAGAAGCACTAGGTGCAAACTTCACTGCTGGATATCTGGCGAGCTTTTTTGAAGAAGCGAAGAGGGATACATGATTACTCTTTGCCTACGCAATCAATTCGATGATGCGATAATTGATGTTCCCGCAGAACTCGATCCTTCGTAGTTGAAATTGAAATCGGTATCCTTTGGGGACATGTCTCCTGAGGTTGCAGAGCCGTCTGGAACAGGTTTGTCCCCAGATGAACTGGTAACTTTCTCCTAAAGATTGAAAACCTGATGTACATTATCCTCATAGCATTGACTTATTCAACAAGCACATCGTCTCTGTGTGTGAAACTCACGACCGGTGTTTGCAGATTGATGGCCGTCTCTACAAGGCCAGAGCCCTTTGGGTCTGATCCAACCATTGCTCTGGCCACGGCTGTATTGTGAGATTCGGAGTTGAAATGCTCGACCTTGTTGGCTCGAGTCAGGGTGTCAAGCTTGAGAATGCTCATCCTCTCAGAAGCGTCAACTACCCTTGCGGGTACGCGCATATCTGTCAATTGGAACAACATCCCACACTAAGAAGTTTCAATTTTCGACTGCCTTAGGAAACAGTTTTAGGCTAGTTGCATCTCACCGTTAACCCAACGACGGGGTGGAGTAGTACCTGTTCCCCCTGAACAAGACCATGGATGCGGGCTTTCAAGCGCAAATGTCACACCTACCACTTCTTTATGATCCCTGAGTTTCATGTCTAGTTGCAATAGGAACTGTTTGGCTGTTTTAGGGCCTCCTGAGGAGTTTTGGAGTGAGATAAGTGTATCCATTATTACACTGCACCTTTCAGTAGTAGTATGACAGGCTTTGAGCCATTCAAGGTCCGCTCGACCTCACGCAGCAAAGTAGCAAGCACCTGAAAGCTCTACTCAAGATGGGATTTTGGAGGAACAATGAGCAGTCGTCCCTCTAGCTGTGATGAAATGGTTACTGCAGGACAGCAGGAGCTCACACACATTTACTAGTTGATGCCGGATTTTGCCCTCTAGAATTGCACTCTTGAATAGCCTCTGTAAACTACTACAACTCTACATCGACTTGTCAACATTAGATTCGTGAGTGAGTTCAATGGAGTTTAGTTCTTACACCACACCTCCGTCCTGACCCCAAAACGTAAGCATCGCCATGGTATGTAACAATTGTTTGCGCACTTGCGCTAACAGTAAAGAAACGTAAAAACAGGGCACACTAATGTTAAGCGGGCAGGAGACAACAAGACAGCAGGTAATTTATCAGATAGGTCACCACTTAAAACCAATACCCAATTACTTTCTGCCTTCACTATTAATGCATTGAACTTCGGTTAATCCTATTAAGTTTGTAAACTCTTCGTGCTGTAATTTTAATGTTGTTTTAGTTTTGAAGAGCAGACCTGTTCTGTCTACGAGAGCCTTCTGTTTAGACATACGCCTAAATGTGATTATCGAGCAACACAGCGTCCATATCGCGAGTAATACGCATTACAACACACCCTGTGTGCATTTGATTTCTGTCACCCCATAGAAAACGATGTGTTTGGCGCCTGCTTTGAAAAGGTCGATCTAGATATTTTTGTGTCGCATTGCCCATTTTCGCAGGATGTGCGAACGATTAAGCTACTTCCTTCTCAAAGAACGCCTCTTTGCAAACACGATTTATGAAGTCTCCCTAAAGAAATCCAACATGCACAGTAGTCTCCGCCAGATCCCGTACATGCAAGGTTCTCCATACATACTAATCGGTAAATTTCCGAGCCTGACCTAGCGTTTATGCAAATTTCCTTTTTGGCTCTAGAGTCGGCGGCATTCGCTATCATTCGCGGTCACATCACGTTCGAAACTGCAACTAGCTATGAGCTCTGAGCGCAATGGCGACAAAATCAACGAACGCAATACATACATGGTGCTCTCTCTTGAACAAATCATTGGCGTTTCTTCGCGTAATGCGGGGGCAACTAAGTATAACACTCAATCAATGCTCTTGTATTATCTCGAAACTACATAGTGCACGCAGTATACTTCAAGACTTGAAAGGTTCGTGTTTCACATTTAGTTGGGCAAGCCACCAAACGAGTAGCGCTTGTATGTCATCTCCGTAGAGGTACCGTTCCGCAAACTGAAGAATAAGGTGGCTCCACAGACCAGTTGGATGCATGCTGAATGACTATATCAGATCTGCGCAATATTTTGCCTGCTAATGAATCTTGAATTACTGCCCCTCAAAGTTGTCTAGTATAGTTCAATTTTGGCAGTTTGTACAGCATGTATAGCGTTCTCGCTTAAACAGACTGTCAGCGTCCGATTCGGCGACAAGGAAGGCACTGGAAGGAAGTGCCATTAGTTTGATGTTCTATTGTACCGAGATTGTCTGTCAACCAAATAGGAGTGCGCTGAAAATACGGCCGTTATGCAAGGACCTTGGATCAAATGCACATAGAAGACAGTACTGTCTTGATATACAACATCACGCGCAGCTCCTACATCCTACACCAACCAACTCCAGAGCAGCAACCCGATTCGACCCCATAATGACCACCAAGTTTCTCTACGCCGCTCTGGCGGCTCTGTCCGTTGTTTCCGCCTCGCCAGTTGCAATCGTTGGCGGGACCACTGCTAAAGTCAACGACTTTCCCTTCATTGCCGCCGTGATACATAACAACACCGCGCACTGCGGCGGTTCCCTCCTGAACCCAACTACAGTCCTAGTCGCAGCTCAATGCCTCGAACTACCGGCCAAGGATTTGCAGATCCTCGTGGGTACACATGTGTGTATTACCAGAAAACCTGATCACAAATTGACACGAGTCTGACACGATCTAGGACCTAAATTCTGGCGGCTTCCGTTCCGGCGTAAAGAAGATGTTCCAGCACCCGCAATACGATTACAAAATCGCAGACAAGGACGTTGGTATCATCAAGCTCAACACCCCAATCCCCAGTGCTTTGAACATCAAGTACCCCACGCTAGCGGCCGCCGGCTCAGATCCCGTGGGCGGCACCGTCGGCAAGATTGCCGGATGGTACGTGTCTCCCTCTGTTCTCTATCCAACGGAATCCATCGCTAAAGGCAAGCAGGGGAGATACCCAAACTTCGGAGAAGTACCCAAGCGTGCTTCGCGAAGTTGAAATTCCCGTCATTGACCGCGCCAAGTGTGCCGCCATGTACAAGAGCAATAAAAACATTAATGCAATCACGGAAAACATGTTCTGCGCTGTTGCCAAGTCAGGGGGTAAGGACGCGTGTACGGGAGACAGCGGCGGTCCCATGATCGACGCCAGCACTGGCGTCTTGACGGGAGTTGCGAGCTTTGGCTGGCAATGTGCGAGAGCTGACTCTCCTGGTGTCTATGTGAGGGTGGGTGCGGTGAGGGATTTTATCGACAAGCACTTGTAAATTGGGAGGGTTTGCAGGAGGGTTTTGTGTCTTAATTCGGTGGTCAACAGCCGCGTAATCGAGGCAGTGATAGATTCGAAGAGCAGTGTATTAATAGAGATGGATACATCCTTGGTAGTCTTTTGGGCTTTTCATACGGTGGGCTTTGAGGATATAGTAATATTCATATCGGTGTACCAACCAATCTTAGGTTTTTGATCGCTAGGAATAACACCGAGAACCTACAAGAAGACAAACACCCACACGTCCGCACCACAAGATTTGGAATATTATCCGGTAAGATGGCACAGCTTAAGCAGTGAGTCCAGTGGGAAACAATGCTTCTCCTTTACACAAACTAAGTGGGATAAGAAAGATGGGGATTAAGCTTCCAGCACCTTCAAAGATAGATACCGAAAGCGCGGAGACCACTTTGAAACATTCTCGGTTTGTTGTTGTCTGCACACCAAGACTGACAGGACTGCCCAGGTATCTCAAAATCTCGGCCTTCTTACAAATATTCAAATCTGCAACCGCTAGCCCAAGGGTGCAGTGTCTCCATATTGGTAGCCAGTCCATGCTATGTTCGCATTCGAAGTTGGGGATCTCGTCGACGGCGCGTTGGATTCCATCGTGGATGCATAGAAAATTGGATGCACCTGTTGAGACATGGGTGTCATGTGGCCCTGGTTTGGTAGGTAAGACATGCTAGCATGCTGTGTTGGGTACTGGGAGGATAGGTTCATCTGGGTATTGTACCAGCCACTTTGGTTGGTCGTGTGCACGTAGTTGTCTCCTCCAGTGTATTGTACAGGGGAAGTGTGCATACTGAGCGGTCCGTGGTGCCTTATAGTCATAAAGGCGTTTGGGTTGCTCAGTCCTGACCATGCCCACGACAGCTCATCATCTCTGGCGTCCAGAACCGAGCCCTGCATGTATGACGTCTGCTGGTTATGGTGTAGGGGTGACATGGGCGCACATGCGAGTGGTATTTCGACTTCCATCTGGAGTGGCGAACCTGGGTCAGAGGATGAGCTTCCGAGGCTGTCATCATGCAGAACCAATTGGGTGGCATATCGACGTGCGAGTACTGAGTAGCGGTTCTTGACGCAATTCTTCGACCGGTGTGGAAGGTGTTGCTGTTGTATATCTTTCCAATGTCGCCCAAGTCGATCCACAGCCGTGAGCAACACCACATCTTCATCCTCTCGCCACTCACTGCGATCGAGACGCGGGTCGAGTGACTGTTGCCAGCGCTTCGCGCACTGATCGGCACTGCGTGAGGACACACAAGTAGCAACCTTCGTCCACTGCGACCTGTAACGCTGCACGCCGTTGATAAGGAGTTGATCTTCTGACCTCGACCACTGACCCTTCTTTAAGCCTTCGGCGACTGAGTTATGCCATCTCTTACGGCAGTCTTTGTTTGTCCTCCCTGGGAGTGCCGAGGCAACTCGACACCAATCTTTGCCTCCGCCCTCTATTTGTTGCATTTCGACTTGTTCGCGCAAAATCTGGTCCTCAGTTGGTGACCATCTTCGAGGTTGTCGTTCTGAATCAGTCATAGTTTTCCCTTAAATTGGCGAGATCTCTAGCACTGAAGTGCAAACAAAAGCTTGTTCAGAATCAGTGTGGTTGATCTGGAGAAGATATTGGTCTTGCAAGTGTGGCAGTGTCGAGTTAGCGGTTATCGTACAGTCAGAAAGAAAGGGGTAGATCTGTCAGCCTGGTTAACAGCTGATATAGGCCAATCTGGGAACTGCTTAATACTGGTTCAGATGTTCCAGATGACGGACGCTGCAGATTGTCCACTCAGGGACTTGTTTAGTTCGCCGGTGAAGCATTACGTATGTTGTGAAATAGTCAACTACCAATACACTCGAATGTATCATGTTTGTTCGAGCAGTGATCGTGAGAATGCGTGATTGTCATTGGATGCCACGATGATGCGTTGCAGCGGGCGTATGCGGACATGGCCTGGTCCCTGTGAAGGACCGACTGACGGACCCAGATCTTAGTCCGAGGAGTTCGAAAGTGAGCAGATGTGAAGAGAATAGATCGTTGACCGGTGCGGCTCGACGCAAGGCTGAAGGCGGTATGTCCAAGAAGCACCGTCAGCTTATGGTGCCACGGTGAGGATCTACGAGACAGCGACAGAGTTCGTGAGCTAATGAATGTCTATACTATACCGCACCAATACCAGCATTCAGGGGCATCGCCATGTTTGCCAGTGGGGGTTCGAAGTTCATGGCGTACACGAAGGTCGGTGTAGACAAAGGTCGTGCGACTCGAGAAGAGCCGCGCACGTAAGCTGTGACATAAGTGTGCAAAGTAAGCGACCAAATGCAACGCTTCCAGGAGAACATGAAGGGGATTTTGACTTGTAGTTTGTGATGCTTAGGTGCAACGGATATAAGAAGGTGAGCGCTTGTTTAGCGCCACGCCAAGAGTCAGGTTAGTGGGAACGGTTGACGAACCGCTCCGCTGCAGGTACAGTTGATGGAGCTGAGATGATGTATTGACGTTTTGTTAGGTCTATTAGTCGACGACTATCGCTGGTGTGACAGTCACTGACGGTGGCATAGTCTGGCAGCGCACTCGTTTCTGATGGTGCGTTCGTCCATCGAAAAAAGGGCATGTGACCCGAGGCAGCAGACAGGACGCCGAAGCGAAGTATGTAGCGGTGACGGTTGTGTGACCTTGCTCGCATGCCAAAATTGGCTCCGTCCATGCATCCACTCCAGGGGTCTGCCGCTTGCTCTATATTGAGAGAGCATTGAGAGTGCATGAGCTCCCTCTCTATATGGCGGGGAAACAGGACATTATGCTTCAGTGCCAATGTACCTCGTGTGACGCATGCTTGTTTTTCTTGGTCGGTCGTGCAGTATGGCCGTACGTTGCTTGGTGCTGATTCTGCGGGTGCTGTCGCGCTGGAGGACTACCCTCAAGACTTTCCCATAAGCCGCTGCGCCTTTTCTAGTAAGACTTTGCTCTCGCGCCCTAGCTTCCTTTGCCCGTTGGGACCTCCTCTGGCCTTTGCCATTGCCTTCCTGAAGCGCTCGCGCTCTGCGATCTTCTTGGTACGTTCCTTGTCTGCAGCTTCTCTCGCCTTCTGCCTCGCTTCTATTTCGTCCTTCTTTTTGCGCGCAATTTCGGCTTCTTTTTGGAAGGGCTGCGGCCGCGGTCGCCTCTGTCGTCGATCAAACGATGAAACCGTAGGCTCTTTCTCAGGCTCCTCCAGCATCTTCACCCGGTCTGGGTGAGGCTCAAGTGTGGGTTCTGGTGCGGGTTCGGCGGGTTCGTTGGTGTCGGCGGCGGCTTCAGCTTCACGTTCGTAGACAGATTTGCGCGGTGCCTCTTCTGCCTGCTCCTCTCGTGCCTTGATCTTGGCATATTGCTTCTTGAGCTTGGCCTTGTAGATGATGTCCTCCTTGATCTTCTTCACTGCAAGATAGTCAACACGAAATGCCTGTTCGACTGCGCCGCTGGTCTATACCTTTGCGTCTATGGGTGCCATCTGGCAGATTTGCAGGCCCAATCTGGAAGCCCTTCTTCTGCCTCTTCACGGCTCTGGCTGCGTCGCCGTCACTCGCTCGTTTTTCTGCCATGCTTGCAGACTCTGTCTGGGCTCTGCTGATTGATTGTTATCCCACACGCGGTCGGTGCACTCGCTCACAAGGAAATCGCGACCGAGCGGAATTCTTCAGCCTTGGCACCGTTATCGATAAGGCAAAAGCCACTCACAGGTCCTGCGATGCCGCAGCGGAGACATCGCGCCCGCTTTGTGCACCATGAAGGCTGAGCGCGCGCTTTCTTCACCGCAGGACCCGTTTCTCGTCGTGTGACCTTCCCGCTGCGCCAGGCCGGCGCCCCAAACCCGGTCTGGCCGCGGGCCCACGCTCTATCTGCGCCGATAAGACTCATCGACAAGCAGCCGAGCTCTTCTTTGTCGAGCATCACAGCACGTCATCCTCTAAGACCCTTGCCGCCATGTCCTCCGCACCTTGCAGTCTTGCACCAGGATCTCCACAGCGTTTCGTCTTGACCTTTGAGGCACGGTGAGGCGGCTACTGGAGCCAGCGCATCCTTTGACTTTGAACTGGGTTTTCGTTTCTCGTGTCATTCGTCGGACCAGCAGGTGCTCCAACCGCTGGCTCCTCCCTACCATCTCAGTGCTCCACGCTCCTCGTCACGCTCCTCGTCACGCTTGTCACACCCTCGCTGCCTCACCACCACTGCTGAAATCCTGTCACTTATTGTACCCATGTCGTCTCTAGCGATAAGTCGTTTTAAATATGCCGATATTTCATGATCCCCATGAAAGTCCGCCAGGGCGGACTGTATTACGCCAGATGTCGCCAGACGAAGCTCAAAGAGGACGGGAAGTAACACCTACTCATGATATATTGCCCCAGGACAGCTTGCGTTCGCATGGAGTCGCGGGCTTAGGCATGGTTTGCGAGCCGGCCGGCCATGAACCGATACCACTTTCAAACGACCGAAACGAGTTGATTGCAAGAATCAAGAGAGTGAAGAGTCCTCTATGGCAGCTTCGCCAGGACGTGAGCAGCCATCGTTTCCTTCAAAGATAGAAGCAAAGTTGGGTCTACACTTCAGAGGCTAAGTGTTCACAGCAGGCTACTTCCCACGATCGCAGTCGACAGTCCTCACGACCATCTTCTCGAGACCGCCCAAAGACACCTACCATCCCTTCCGCCAATCTTCGATCGTTGCGCGCAGCGACTCCTGAGCAACCAATCGACCCTGTGTCGGCTGGCTTGGAAATTGCGCGACCTCGATCAGCTCTGCACTCAGGCGATTTCCGTGAGAGGAGCGCATGCGTGGACACTGGCCACACACCTCCTGCATTTCTAGCAACATCACCCGTCGTTCCCTGGGACCGCTCGTTTCCAGCGGCAGCCACCCCGCCGCCCCGAAGCCATGCTCAGTATTCTTTCAACAATGCGCTCAGCCACGATCCTCCTCCCGTGTCGCGCGCTCGAGCCGTCTCTCAGTCACCATCGGCCTCGTTCACGTTCATGCCCCCCACTAGTCCTCTAGTGCAACAGCTCAACAACACAGACCTCGATTTTTCTTCGCGACCGAGCTCCAGACGAGGCTCAAGAAGCCCTGATCGCAGCAGTCGACGACATACTTTCTCACCTGATTCGTTTCAGCCATATCAGACAACGCAGCTAGCGAGATCTGCCACCGGTACGCCCGCGGCACGACACTTGAGGCGCGGTGGAACAATTCCCTACCAGGCGCATCAGCCCAGGCGATCCGTCGCATCTTTCAGTCACATTGAACCACACTCCAGTCTTCAAACGCCGTTCGCCGCCCGACGACCTTCTATAACATCAGACGCATCGCCTTTGCACCATGCGCCTATGGTCGGTTCATACGAGGAGTCGATACTTCGCGGTCGCATGTCAACGACGCCTTCGCGACCGTTGGACTTTGTTGCCAAGATTGGCGTACTGGGAAGGGGACAGTGCAAATCGAGCCTGAAATGCCCACCACATGTGACAGTGCCGTTCCCTGCAGTCTTTTACAGCTACAATACCGGAAATGGCAGGATCTCTGATAACGAGCCCAGTCCTTATGTTGGTCTGATCGATTTGGAGCACTCTCTGCCTCCCCCTGTAGAAAACCAGGAGTCTAGCAAGCGCAGAAGGCACCGTACTGCCCCAGTGCCAGATCAAGATAGCTTCGACTTCCGGTTACAACTTGACGACGAACACACTGATGACACCGGTAAGGCAGGTCTGCGGCGCAAAGAGAAGAAGAAACGAAGATCAACATCGCCGAAGGCGCCGCCGGGTGGCTGCTACCGCATACCTGCCGAGGGCCAGCTGCAAATCGTTCTGAAAAATCCCAACAGAACTGCAGTGAAATTATTCCTTGTGCCATACGACGTGTCAGACATGGAGCCCGGCCAGAAGACATTCATCCGCCAGCGTAGCTATTCAGCAGGACCTATCATAGACATGCCCCTGTCTTCACGCAAGAACTTTGGAACGGATCGACCTGAAGCTGCGCTCAGCAACTCAGATGATCCAAGAGACCGGCCAATATTGCGATATTTGGCCCACTTACACATCTGCTGCACTGGGAAAGGTCGTTACTACCTGTACAAGAGCATCCGTGTTGTCTTTGCCAATCGTGTGCCTGATGGAAAGGAGAAGCTGCGGAACGAAATACAACAACCCGAGCCAAAGTACAGCACCTACAGGCCCGCGCGCGAACCGACAGCTGTACAGCATGCACCGTCGCACGCCGCGTCCCTTAGTAATGAGAGAGGCCACCAAAGCCGGAGCGCAGCCTGGCCACTCTCCCGTTCCCAGCAAATGTACGATCAGATGGATGGTCTTCCGCAGAACCCTCAACTACCACCCCCTGCCGTCGGGTTCACTGGAGGTCCACTGAGTTCGTCGGCATCCGGCGACTACGGTGCAAACATTCCGCTTATGCAACCTATTCCCTTCAACCTCACACGTCTTGCGGCCATCGAGTCGCGACCGGTCTCTCGGGAGCGGATGGTTGTGGATTCAGAGAGTCCCTTCAGGTCACCTCTTGCATCGCCACCGCCAGGCGCGGGGGATTCTATCATCTGCCAAGAAGCGACATTCGAAAAACTCAACAAAGGCGATATTGGCTACGGAGGTAATGCCTTCTCGCCTCTGGGAAGCCCCGTTTCTCCACCTGCTGCAGGTCTTCTGGCTCAGCGACTCCGCGGCCTGGAGGTGCAGCCTGAAGCAGACTCAAGCTGAGAGATTGTATCTCCTAAGAACATCTCCTTCACATTACTTTACCACCGCGTTCTGGGTTACCTGATGGCGTTTTGTATATCTATAGGTAATACCCACGGCTTCCGCTTGCATATCACTTCTGCTTTCATCATCACGGCGTTTTTCTAGAGAATGGGCTGCCTACCATGGGCGTTGCGATGTTTTTATTGCCATAGTCCAATTGTTCATATGGCTGAGAAGTCTTTACTGAATATGACCCTGTTGTCTTAGCTTTGTGCGACTGGATGACCTTTCAAAGATCATCTGCTGAAAGTGGCAGGAGCCACGCGATGCATCCCTTGCATCGTCACTGTCATCGACACATCGTCCATGAGACCTCCAACTGCCAGATGACCGAGTCTGCAGTTTGCCAGTCCAACACCAGCGGTGAAGATGCACACTCTACCAGGGTCCAGCCCGCTGCATAACTTGTGCAAACCACTCGAACTAGAACGCGAAGCTTTCATCCGCCAAAGCGGCATCTAACACTAGCCTGCGCGCTACGCCACTAGCAGCTTCCTCATCTCAGCTTGGATTTCAACCTCGAATCGCGCAATCGTTTGATTTTTGCGCAAACCTCAACTTCATTGATCTCCCAGCTTCATTCCCCTAGCATTATAGTGCTGCGCAAACCGGCTATGTCGCCCACCGAGCGCACACCCCTTCTGGGCGGAAATCCCCTTCCTTTCTTGAGCTCAGACTTCATTGGCAATGGTAGCAATAGCAAGAAAGAAAATATCCACCATCAGTTCTGCCTTCTCGTCGGTGTGCCACCATCCAACGGCCCCAAAGATGCACCAAAACGGTCAGATTTCAAAAGGACTCTCTACGGCCGCGCAGTACATAAGCGCAATACACAAAATGCAACTTACCTATTCACCGCAGCGCTTTCCAACACACTCCTCCTGACCCAAGTCGTGCTTGGAGCGGCTTTAACAGCTCTTGGTGCATCTGAATCCAGCCATATCCTCATCACCGTCTTTGGCGCTCTCAACACAATCATCGCTGGCCTCGTAGCGTACTTGAAGAGCAGGGGCCAACCGATGCGTGCCCGCATGTTTAGAGATGATCTAGACCGGGTAGTGGACGAGATGGAGAACAGCGAGGTGATGTGGTTGGGTATCCAGCAGGGTGTGCATGGGTACGATGAGATTGCTATCGAAGATACCGTGAGTGTAAGGAGTGAGGTGGCGCGGTTGACGAGGCTGTTGGACAAGGCTGTAAGGAGTAATACTATGAACGACCGTAAGTCCGTGTTGTTCTTATTCAGGTCTTTCCGCTTTCAACTCTTTACATGCCTTCTGCCCAGGAGCTGTTCAAGTCAGTCGTACTAACAATATCTAGCGGATATGTACATGAACGCAGTAGGTGAAGGTGCAAACGCTGCGTTGCGCGCACGACCTATCCAGCCACAGATCATTTCTGATCCAGAATCGTCTCCTTCAGCAACTGGAAACGCATCTGGGCCAGCGAACGCGATCGCACCAGCTCCAACAGCGGATCCAGACGCGAGCCCAGCAAGTGCGCCCCCGAAACAGAAGAGTCAACCGCCTAGCCCTCCACCAGAGCCTGCTGACGAGCCGGTGGAGCCAGTGAAGCCAGAACAAGGAGCAGCAGCACCTGCGCCTGCACCTAGTCTATCATCTATTGTCGCTGTCGACGCACCGCCTAAGGTTGATACCCCTGTGAAACCGGCAGATGAGCCCGCGGAAGCTGAAAGTGCGACCAACAAACAAGGTGTCGGGAAAATGCTAGCTGGTGAAAGGGGCGAAATTAGCGGTGAAGGAAGTTCATCGGCTTCGACGGAAGATGGGGAGGGCGCTCTCGTTAAGAAGGGCGAGCAGAACCTGGACGGAGTGTAACTATTGCGACTTGAGTATTCTAGCATGTGAGCGTTTTAACGTATTTACGCTTAGAGAAGACCTAATGAACTGTTTTTGCTATGGCTCTGGTTGTTCAGGCGCAATCTACTCCCTTGTAGCGGCGGGAGTGCCCGGTATATCCACAAACAATACCCGGACGTTCCGGACATCAGCTTGTTTAGGATGCATTTGAATCTAGACACTGATTTTTTAGCTTATTAGGTCCAGGTACATGAACCTGTTGCGGGCTAAAGCGCATCTTTCTAGGCCAAAGTATTACTGCCGAGCCGTCACGTGCCTGTTTTGTATCCTGGAATATCCTGGACACAGCCGGTCTGTCCGAATACTGGACATGAGATAATTGCATGAATTCCCTTGCCTAATTTCCTTCAACGCCACCTCACTTAGGCTCGGCAAGGGGTTGTACAAAGAACCAAAGGCCCACGCTTCACCGCCAAGGAAGGGCGCCGTACCTTGTGCACATTCACCTTCACTTGCGACAACGCTAAACATTTGCTCCTAAGCCAACTTTACCTTGCAGAGTAGATATAGCACCTACAACTCACAATTTCCCAACACAACCACCTCCACAACTCGACTCCTCACAACCGCCATCATGCAGCTGTCCATCATCCTCCTTGCGGCCATCAGCGGCATCACCACCGCCCTGCCTACCCTCGAACTCCGTGGTGACGGGCGCGCCGCAACGCTCTTCAAGCACCCCGACCTAGCCGTCGTCAACAGCGACTCCACCTTCGTCCCTGGGATCTCGTACTGCACCGACATCTCCAACATCTTCGGCGGGTTCGACGGTAAGATCAGGAGCTTGAGCGTCGAGTCGGGGTTCAAGTGCGATTTCTACAAGTAAGTGATCTCTGTAACAGGTTGGATTGGACTGTTATGTGTGACGATGCTAATTTGTTCACAGGGAGGCCGGATGCGGTGTCAATGAGCTCAAGGGTGGGGGTGCGGTGTTGGAGGTTGGGCTCAAGGCTAAGAAGGACGAGCGGAAGCAGTTGGGTGATTGGGATGGGAAAATCGCGAGTGTCTACTGCCAGGCTCTTTAGGGGTTGGTGGTGGCTCTGAGGTCAGCTGACGAGATGATCAATGGGTCGTGGCTTTGTGATGCGCTTGCTCAAGGGGTTTGACGGCGTCTTGCGGTCTCGGTTTCAGAGGGACACAAGGGGATGGCGATGCTTTCAAATCCACGTTTTCATGAGATGGTGTGCTGACTGTGGATTTGCCCGCTCTTCTTTGTGGGAGGAAAAAAACAAACGGTGCCGGAACGGGCCAAGGTCGAGTCTCAGAAAATACTAAAGACAACGAAACATGATCTCGTAACGCGTTCCCTAGTTCCGCATACCTCAGAGCTTATGTAAAGGCTACAAGTCACCATAATTGAGGCTATCCACGACAAAAGCGAGAGAATCAGGCTATAAATCGTAAAGTGTGCAGTGATAGGCCAAAAAGCCCTGATGTAGACTCCACAGTGGGCATTTTCCCTTCACTTGAGACCAAACCTGAACGGTGCCAAACCCTCGATCGCTTTATGGCTTGTCCAGTTGCATCGAAGTTCGATTTTGAGAACATTTATACTCAGCGCAGATTGGCACATGTTTTGACTCAAATTCTTTAGCGATAAAGACTGGCTATCTCTCCACGACAACCCCACAGCTATAGCTACACCGACACCCACCAATACACGTCCGAAGTTGTGAACTGAGCGAGCGCCACTTGTCGGCTGAGGTCCGTCCGTAGTCGCCAAAGTACGGCTACTAGCCGCGGCGGTCTTTGCAACAGACGCCCACAAAAGAATATGAACTAGCTGCAAGATGCCCTGAAGAGATGCAAGATTTCCACAAAAAGCGCGAAAGTTTGGCAAGTTCAGCAAGATCCCTGCCCGGACTTGGAGACCTCTATATTGTGACTTTCAAATTCTACAAACTTTCGCGAGAATGATCCACAGGCAAGCGCAAGACAAGCTCTCGTCGAGTGGTGTGTAGTAAGATCACACCACTTTGATAGAGAGGTTTTTACAATAACCAAGCAGAGAAAGATGAGATATTAGGGATTGTCATGTACCAGACGTCGCTGCCGCGGCATCATGAGAAAACTAAACTACCTTGACCATGTCACCAGGCAGCTCTAACAGAGGATTCCTCGATGAATTTAAAGAGGCTCTTTACATATGACACCCCCATGGCACCACCAATTAGAGGAGTCAAGAAGTTGGTGAGGACATCAATGCCTATTACCGACAGGAGTAGGCCTCTAGGCCGCCGGTGACACTTGAAAAAATCTAGAAGCTATAAGATGGGTTGAAAACAAGGAGATAGTTCCCTCGTATTACCCGGCCACACGATGTAAGCTCTGCTTGGGTCGTTGACCGAGTGATAGCTTTTGCTGCTGGAATAAGACGCAGTTGTTCGAGAGATTCTTCGGTCTGCTCGAGCTGAACTACGCCGCCTTTCAGGATGGTGTCACCAGCTCATTCTCAAAGATGGACAGCAGGAAAAATCAGCAGCTAAGTCTGTCTTATTGGGACAGATGGTTGGTAGGAGTTTTTGCATCTTTGGTCCGTACCCCCTGGACTTCGTCACTCACAAAGCCTATGCCAGGTACTCTGATTAAGGCTTTCTGAGGGGCTCAGTCCGCTAACAATCGTTCGAAAAGCTAACAAGACGCCGTAGGCAGCTCTTCATGCAACGCAAAAGGGCGTCCAATTGCCTGTTATTCAAATCATGACGTCATGGCAACGTGGCTTTCGTAGAACCTCTACCCGCAACCTGGTGAGCCACAAAGCCGAAAGATCGCTGCCTTGCATTCACGATCACGCTATGAGAGAGTCCGGACTCGGAAGTTGAAGCTTGGCATGTCCTGAGGCCGAGATGCTGGTCGTGACGATTTCCTGCATGTCTCATCAAGCGCTACCTTATCTCAAAATCAGCCGCTTGGCGGCTGGTTTTTCCGCGAGGCGTTCCAGCGCTGAGTGTCTAAGGAACTTTAGTTGTAACTTTAGTAGTACGCAATTTTATTTACCTCCTTTCTGCTAGCTATACTATTATTATTAATTTAAAAGAAGAGTAGAAGGTAATTTGTCTAGGTCTAAAGAGCTATCCTAACTATCTCTTTTAATTCTAAAAGTAGTTATTACTAAATCCTAGGAGGGAGGGCATAGAAAAGTTTAAAAACACACCTTTTTTAACAATATACTTCTACCTTAAAAAGATAAATTTTAATAAGTAAAATATAATCCTTAAGTAGATCTTTATCTAAAGAAGCTTTTAGATTAAATATAAAGGCCTTATAGCCTTTAGTAGTAAATAAATATACTACTATAAACTCTTATTTAGATAACCTAGGTACTATAGGTAAAATCTTGCTATAAGGAGATTTTAGAGGGGTACTCTAAGTAGAAGAGGGTACTATAAGTAAGGAGGTACAATAGCTACAAGTAGCTAGAATAATCTATAGCAAATTTTGTTAGCTTATATTTCCTAGCAAATCTTAATCTTACTTTATTACCTTTTTACCTCTTTTTATTCTACTATTACTACTATAATCTCTCTATATAAGGCAATCCTGCTACAGGCAGATCCTTTACTACTACTACTACTACTACTACTACTACTACTACTATAGTTACTGCTATTACTACTACCTTCTTTTATAAGTAATCTGTGCTTACTGTAATAGCTAAACAACTATATTAGATTAATATTTTAGGCAAATTAAGAGTGTTAGCAGCTAACTAAGCCTTACCTAGATATCTATAGTAACTTATTAGTTATAGAAACACGTGTATCTATCCTAAAAGAGTATAAACTAGTAATAATACAGCTATAAAGGATAGTAAAAGTAATAGCTTACTATAGTAAGCCTCTGCTAATAAGTGTATATATAGCAGTATATATTGCTAGTATTTAACTATATTAAATCTAACTATAGAAGAGGTAAGAAGAAGCTCTATAGGTAGTAGTATATAGGTTACAGTATATCTTAAGTTAATTAAAGTTTAGGCTAGTCTACCCTATACTAGAGTAATAGTTAGTAACAGATTTTAGATAGTAATACTTAATTAGCAGGCCTATAAACTTACTCTAGTTTTTCTACTATTTACGCTAGATCTATAAGCAGCTATACTCTAATTATGTATATACAGACTCTACTAACAGTTAGCTTAAAGTATATAACAGCTTCTAATTTAGTACTAGGTAGTTTGCTTACTTTAATTAATAATAGAATATAAGCTTCTAAGCAGTTATAAAGATTACTTAATCTATACTAGTAGACTACTCTAATCTAGTATAGAGCTTTCTGCAGTTTAACTATTATATTAGCTAGCTATATAAGAGTAGACTAATAAGAGAGGTTAGTAGATACCTTTGCTAAGATATTGCTAATATAGACTAAACTCTACTAGAGTTTAACTAGCTAGGTAAGAAAACCTACTATAATAAAGGCGCTAAAACAGTATTAGCTAAGAATACTAGCTAGAGTAGCTAGAATTACTGTATATATACACTGTAGCTTATACTCTATAAAGATAGTATAAAATAGTGTTAACTACTCTTAATTTTTGAAGGTAAACCTAGTTTTAGTAATAAGCAGTATAGAGCTAAAGCAAAGAAATATAATAAGAGAGTGCAGGTAGAGTATAATAAGAAAGTATAGGTAAATTAAGAGACTATAATTTAGTAGTTAAAGGTAAGTAATATTATTATTAGTGTTATACTATACAATTATCTATATTAAGAAGAAAGATGCGCTAGTCCTAATTAGGTACTAAGCTGTGTAAATTTTCTTAATACTAACACTATTATTATTATTATTAATACTAAAAACTAACAACTTTATAGCTTAATTAGTACCTTTCTGCTACACTAAACTACCTACGTCTTCTATATATAGATGCCTTCTCTAGTAATATTGCTAGCACTATACTAGAGAAGTGTAAGTAGTAAAATACTACTTTTTTAGTAGTCCTAGGCAGCTACACTAGTTTTATATAGGTTCTAGATCTAACTACTAACAAACTAATAAAAGACTATATTTAAGAGTTGTTTAACTAATACCTTAATATAGTTCTAGAAGAGTAATAGTAGAGCTATAAATAGCTAATTAAAGATAAGAAAGTACTAATAACTTACTAGGTAGAAGAGGCATAGGACTAGCTCTATAAGAACTATACTAAAGTAATTATTAACACCTTTTAAAAGGTTAGTTTAACTTTACTAATTAATAGTAGTTATAATAATAAGCTATTTATCTATAACCTGCTTAATATTACAATTAATATATATAATAACTATAAGAAGTTATTTAACAAATTCCTTAACCTTAGTAGCTTGCTAGACCTTACTAACTACCTTAATAACAGCCTAGACTTAGACAGTTATATATATATTAATAGTACAGCTAAGTCTAACAAAAGCTAGTATGCCTAGCGTCTAGAGAGGGGTAAGGATTGTAATGTTAACATCTTTAAGTCTAATAATAATAATAATAATAATAAGGTTAATAACTATAACCTTAACAGTAGTAGGATAGATAATAGAGGCCTCTTTAACGTTAGCAATAACCTGCAATTAATAGATAATTTCTTTATATTACTAATAGGTCTTTAAATATATAATAACAATCTTAAATAAATAAATAGATAATTCTTTAATAAGCTTTAATACCTGCTTGTAACACATTAAATTATATATAAATTGCTAGTAAATCTAGTGCACCTATTAGGCTATATAAGCAAGCTAGAGGACTTAGTAATTATGTTATTTAGGGGGGGTACTGTAAGTAAGAATAGATCTAGTAACTAGCTAGATAAGATTATAGGGGTACTCTAGAGCAAGAGGGTACTATAAGTAAGGAGGTACTATAAACAAGAGTTTACAGTAGTAAAGAGTATTAAAAGTAAGTTTTAAAATTTAAGTACAACTAAAGTTAGAACTAAGATTCCTTAGACGCTCTGCTAGGCTTTGCCCTGCTTTGCGCTAATTAGCTGGTTAGGTATCACGTGCGTCGGCTCCCAGCGGAGCGTCTGATTGATGAGATAAGCGCTACCCAGGGTCACTGAATCTATAAGTACCTTCCGCTTGGCAAGCAGCATGTGTTCAGCATCCCTCGTTAAGTATTCAAAGCACACCATAATATCCTAACTCGTGGACTATGACTTCACAAGATCGTCCTGTACTCATATTTGGCCCCACCGGAGCCGTGGGCTGCCCGGCCGCCATCGAAGCACACAGGCGTGGTGCTCATGTCTGGCTTGCAATGCGTGATCCCAGCAAATCGATCAAAGGCTTGAGCGAGTCTGATTTGGATTCGAAGAATTACACTTCTGTTCAGGCCGACCTCTCTAGACCGGACACTGTCAAGCTGGCAGTACAACAATCCGGCGCAACGTCAGCCTTTGTGTACACCATTTTCGACACCGCAGACAACATGCGAAGCACTTTTGATGCTTTGAAAGAAGCCGGTATCACACATGTGGTTCTTTTGTCGTCCTATAGCGTCAAAGGTCCAGCGGAAGATGAGGCCAATATGCGTGACTTGATCCAGCGCGTACACGCAAAAACCGAAGTTGCACTGAAGGAGTCCGGTATACCGTTTACTGCTGTAAGACCAAGGTACTTTACTAGCAACTTGTTTTGGCACCTGGAAGAAATTCGACAAGGAACAGTCCAACTCTTGTATCCCGACATCAAGTTTGATTACATTTCGCTAACGGACATCGGCACAGTCTGCGGTGCCCTACTTAGTGAGCCCCATCGCAGAACCGAGGGTAACCAGTTTGTACGGCTTTGTGGCCCAGAGCTACACACCCAGAGGGAGGCCATGAATATCATTGGGCGCACGCTCGGTCGCAAAATCGAAATTCAGGAAATCGATGAAGACGCTTGGTACGAGAAGCAACTGAAGCATATGCCTCGTCCAGTCATCAACTCTGTCACTAACGGCATGAGAGCAAGCAACGACGGCCATGACTCGTACCCAGACTACGCTGAGGTCGCTGCAAATATCTCCAAGTACGCAGAAAGAGAGCCAACCAAGCTAGCGGAATGGCTAGAAGCGAACAAGACTGTTTTCGCTTAGCTTGGTAGTGTTGCTGTGTTTCAATAATGACACTCACATAGTTCAAAGGTTTACCAAAACCGTGTCCATTGTATTGATAGAATGAAAACGTCGAACTGCCCACTGCGCGATGCCCGACACTGCCAATGTCCGTATTAAGGTCTCGTGGAACTTGAAACATGCGCTAACTCCAGATGGCAGCTGCAAAGCTCGAATGTCACAACTGAGACTCCGAGATGAGCGGAATAATTAACGTCCTTCGTGTTTGTACCCCCAATGTGATCGGCATTGCAGATGCTTCATGCGCTGATGTATCCGCTCACCTACGCCTGATGCTATAAAATCGTCAATGCAGCCTCGCGCTGAGGCCGCCGGAGTTGTCTCTTCTACCCCAGAAATGTTTCGTTGCATGGCAACTGCCCTGCTAATGCATAGTCTGGGAGTAAATGCCCAAACCAAACCCATCTCGATACAAGCAACAGAAAATCCAATTCTAGCCGATGGATCATACTTCTCTGCCGACCCAGGGCCGTTGGTCGTCAACAACACACTCTACATTCTGGCAGGTCACGATGCCGCACCTCAGAATGAGAACAACTTCATCATAAACGAATGGGAGATGTTCGTTTCTAAATCGACGCCCGACCCCGCAGGTTCAGAGTGGGACTTTTACCCAGGAATTATTCAGCCTGATGATGTCTTTGCGTGGGCTGCTCCCGGAACAGCGTATGCCGCACAGATAGTGGAAGGGCCAGATGGGAGATTTTACCTGTACGCGCCAGTCACCCAAGCTCAATCAAGCAATGCAGACAAGTTCGCGATTGGTGTTGCCGTTGCGGACAGCCCATTGGGGCCCTTCAAGGACGCTCATCCGTCTGGACCAGTTCTCTCTCAGTCTTTGCCAGCTCCGGGCAACGATATCCAAAACATTGACCCCACGATCTTGGTGGATGACAATGGAAAAGTCTAAGTCTGTTATGGTACTTTTGGAGCCCTCCGTGGATACCAATTCGAACGCGACATGGTGACTCCGATTGGCGACGTCACTTCCGTTTCGACACTGACTGGTTTCTTTGAAGCTCCATGGATTGTGAAGCGCAATAGCACCTATTACATGCTTTACGCAGCAAACAACGCTGGACCGGATTCTCCATGCACTCCTACGTCTTACCATGCTTGCATTGCGTACGGCACGGCTAGCTCACCACTGGGTCCTTGGACCTTCCGTGGTGTCCTTCTCGACATCGTGTCTTCTACAACGTCTCATTCCGGCGCCGTTGAGCTCAATGGCAGTTGGTACCTCGTGTATCATACCGCAGATGCGGATGAGGGTGGTAACTTCCGGCGCAGCGTCGCGTTCGACAAGATGACCTTTGACAATACGCAGGAGCCGCCTCGCATCAACAAAGTAGTACAAACACGCCGCCCTCCACCAACAGTTGGCCCTACACGCAACATCGCACCACGCGCAAGAGCGAGCTCTGCAAACGCAACACCGACACAGTACTGGATCGCTGCTGTGAACGACGGCAAGAATCCATCAAATCCTCTTCCACCGGAATACTGGAGTTCGTACGCGGGCGAAAGCTCACCACAGAACTCTACGCTGACGCTGACCTGGAACGCAACGGTGTCTTTGAATGGTACCCGCATGATACTCTTTGCGGACCAGCCTGAAGCCGAGAATATTGGCGTGCCTCCGCCTGCTAGTTGGAGCATGGAATATCTGGCGGATGATGGATCATGGGTGGGGATTGACAGCACATACCCAACGACGATATCAGACGACCCTGCTGAGATCGAGTTCGCTCAAGTCGATACGAAATCAGTTAGAGCCTTGCTAGTCGCATCAGGTATCAATGGTCAGTTTGGTGGCGTAGCGGTGAAGGAGTGGGAGGTGCTCGCTACGACAGCTAGCTGAGAATGCTTCTTACTGCCGACCAGTCTTCAATCTGTAGGCACGGATATGCATTTTTCTGTGGGCGATTGTAGGAATCATATTTGATAGCTGCAAGTAGAATGTTTAAACGCGCTGGCTTGGCAACATGCCTGTTTGCAAACCACAATCCGCACATGCAGAGACCCCCACGACGCAGCCGATTTTCTAGAGCTCCTTTTCCACATCCCGTCTCGGTAAGGATCTATCAGATGCACTTAATCCTCCGCCTCGGTAGCCTGGAAACCCCTGGCGAATCTTCCGGGCTTCCAGACTGAGAAAGAAACTGGAAAACTTTAGCGTCGTCTACTTTATCGTATCCGGATATATGTACCAGATCCACAGCCAGCAGCGCTGCTGACTTTGACGGTGCATCCGTTGAAAAGCTCGCCCTTGATGGTGCAGGCGCCCTTGGACCAGTTGACAAACTGGCGTGCGCCATTGTGATCCAAGGGCTCAGACTTCTGCACATGAAAATCTCCAACCGCGGAGGTGTGGGCGGTAAGGAAGCAGCCTTGGATGCCTAGATAAGGTGAGTATGAACCCGAACAAGACGTGAGAAGCTCATACCGGAGGCGAGAGCTGCCGCTGTAAGGAAGATAGAAGTCTTCATGATGTTGGTTAATGCTGATGAAAGCTGATTGGGTGTCTGGTTGTTGTTTGTAAAGGTAAGTAGCAGAACCTTTGCTTTATATATAATTTTTCCAGAGTCCGGAGAGGCTTTTTGTGTCACAGGCTCACACCTCAACACATCCGATTCCAATTGAGCTGCCACAAACGTTGCAATCTTTCCACATGATCCCACGTTTGGATTGTACCGCCTGGTTTAGATTGATTCTAGAGTAAGATAGTTAGGCCTCTCCAAGCATTGCCGCTGTCTGACATGACACCAGCTCGACCTCATTGGTCCGAGACAATTAATAGCCGTGTAGACTGAGTGTTCCCAGGAGATTGTAGTCATGTTCCATCTACAGCTCTCGTATTTGGCATTAATAAAGGGTGCTAGCGTGTACCATGGATCATCATATCAGCCATTGAAAGTTCATTCAGAAAATGACGCATCTCGGTCCACCGTCTTCCGAAGCCTGGGGCTGAAGCTATTGCGACGACAACGACACCCCGGCTCTCCTGTGATTATTGGGACGTCCAGAAATTGTTACGGGTGTTGATGATCGCACTAAGGTTTTGAGATGAGATCTAGTCCGGAATACTGTGTCCGGGCTATCAGCCGGCCTATGAACAACGAGCAATCTTCGGAAGTCAGTGCGCTACCTTTTTTGGCCCAGTATACTGTTCAGGAACTGTATCCTTCATTGCGTCTCGGTGTAGAGAGATATGAGGTTTCGCCTTCATTGCAATACCATGCAACGGTTTACTGGCCCACCAAAGACACATGTGGCGTAACCGAGAAACGTAACATCAGCTCACAAGAGGTAAAGAATTGATACAGTTGATCCAGTCAAGAGAAGAATTTGATACCTAGGTTTATCCTTCCCACGGAGACTATTGAACCGAATCTAAAAAACACCAGATGTACCCCAGACTTTCAGCCGTCGTGAATGAGAACACTACACGCACGTCTTTATCTCAATTTCACTCCTTACAATACCCTGAACAAATGCAATCTCGGTAGGCTGTGTACAACAAAACTCCAAAACTCTGTGCCTCAGGGCTAACCTGGCCATACGGAGCGTTCTCTGCGTACTTGTACGGATTGATAACGGGAGCGATGGTACCGCCAGACCCCACAGCTTTGACCACAGCCGCTCGTCTAGCGTCCGCCCAGCTCAGATACTGTGGTTCAGCGAACACATCCGGTACCAGTACCGCAAGCCGATAGATATTTGCCGCGATCATAGCAGTTCCTGTCGCTTCGGGGAACGATGAGGTGGTGCTGATGTAGTTGCGCAATAGGCCAGAGCGAGTTTCCGGTCCTACTTTGATAGCTCCGTCGACGATCTCTTTTGCGTATTGGGTGAGGTTCTGTTGTTCCGCAGTCCAGCCTGCACTGGTAGGCCAGTGTTTGATTGTTGCCAATACACGTGCAATACCGCCAAGCGTCCAGCCGTTGCCCGTACTCCAACTCCCAGCGTCAGTGCGAGCACCTGCGATGTGACGCCAAAGTCCTGTGCTTTTATCTTGCAAAACATTTCGGTAGAGGGTGATTTGGTTAACAGCCTCACGAAGCAAGCCTTGGTTTCGAGTCGCTACAGCTTGGTAGGCGAGCGTGGGTGGCACCATATAGATGAAGTCTGACCAGAGCATGACAGAGTCGTAACGATGACTGATTGCTTTGTTCGAATAGCGTGGTGCGTTATTAAGGAGCTCATTGACTTGACGTGTTGCGGCTGCAGAGTAAGTAGAAGAATCGGATTGGCCGAGCAAGATTGCGGAAACTCCCAAAGATGCCGGATCGCCAGCACTCACTGTTGCGAGATTAGCTCCATGGAAGTGAAGATTAATTAGAAGCACTCACCACCAGCTGCGGTCAGAGTGTTCCCGCTGGTCTTGATGTAACGTTTGGCGTAGGTTGTACCTGCAGTCGATTGCTTTGGAATGTTTCCACCAGGGAAGGCGTTATCGCTGAACACGGAGATGGTAGGATCGCGCAACTCCAACAAAGCTTGAGCTTGAGTGCCCCATTCCCAGTTGCTCTTCGCCTTGGAAGCTGCCAAGTCTGAAACCTGATTGATGTTGTAGCCGATGTCGATGTTCCGCATACAGACGGTTGCACCAGACACAACGAGTGTGAAATAGGTGATCAGTGAAAGGAGTGACATGAACACCATCTTGACTAAGAAATGTACGTAATGGTGTGCTGTTGGGATAACAAAACATGAGTCAACCCGTATTGTTGGAAGTTACTCATATCCGGAAGCAAAGCAGCTATTCATACCTTTTTACAATCTTGAAAGTTGCAGTAGTGCGAATCCGGACTTTCCGACCGTCGTGCCGGAATGTCATTATCGAAGACCAGGATCAGGGCCTGAAACTTTTGCCCATTGTTTGTCACGAACCAACGGCAAGCCCGAGAGGGATTGAACATGAGAGTGGATAATGTACCGCTTGACTAAGACCTCATTGAGTGTCGTTGCATTCATGCGGAGTGCTTTCCGCACGTTATACAGTCTAAAGTCTCACCACTCATTTATCCGCCGTATCGGCCCTCATTGCTGCACCCTCCTTCGCTCTCCCATCAGCATATTGCTGAAAGTGCCTGACCGGAATCTTCTGCGAATACAACCAATCTACTTCATCAGTTGTAAAACCATGCAGATCCGGTACCAAGAACCACGATCCAATGAATAGGAAAACGGAGCTGCCCATGAAGACGAATCCAGCACGACTGCCTAGGTTGCCAGCATCGGTGTTGTACATGTACGGTACTGTGAATGTAAACAACCAAGTGACAGTGGCGTTCGAAATGACCCCGATAGACTGTGTCTTTGCGCGCAGACGATAGGAAGAGACTTCGGCGGTGATAACCCATCCAATTGAGGTCATGGTGAGCAATTGCCACGCAATGAGTGCGTTCCTGTCACACAGAAATCAGTACTATATGGTGCATCAAGCGTTCTAAAACTTACATCAAGATGGCAACGGCCCATAGACTGCCGTTTGAGTTTGAGTAGTACAGGCCGCCGATAATGGCCAGAACTAGGGTATTGACAGCAACACCTGCAAGCCAGATTGAGCGACGACCAAATTTCTCCATGTAGAACCAACTGAACACAATCGCAATGATAGCCAGGCCAAAACCACCAATACCGACATCGAACGCGTGGACTGCTGGGAGGCCAGCGATGATTAGGAAGTATGTGTTCTGGGATAACAAGGATGCGCCGTTGAGTCCAGCGGCCAGGAAGAGCCAGAAGACCGTGAAGGTTCGCTTAAAACTGTTACCACGGAAGAGATCGAGATAACCTGCGTCGCCGTGCGCCTCGGCCTGCGAGCGCTCTTGCTCGACCTGCTTGCAGAGCACCGCCAGGCGCGCATCGATGTGATTCTTGGAACCGTAAAGACGAGCCAGCGCCTTCTTTGCAGCAGCAATCTTGCCCTTCTGCACTAGAAACGTCGGCGATTCCGGCATAACGGTGAAGGCCAAGCCTGCAGCAATGGGCCAGATCCACTGAAGTGCGAAGACAGTGCGAAAGGCCGCCGGAGAGATGTTTCCGATGTACACTCTGATCGTGACCAGCCCGATAGCTTGCATCATAACCATGAAAAGAACGATTCCGGACTGAATAGGACCGCGAAGTCGAAGTGGAGAGATTTCGGAAGCCCAGGATGTGGCTGATGCGAAGATGCACCCAATGGCCAAACCGTTTACCATCTTACCGCCCAAGAGCATCTCTCGACTTGTGGCGGCAAACTGAACCCCAACACCTGCTACTGAAATACAAGCGGCGCCCACGCATGCCCACTTGCGTCCAATGCGGTCAGAAACGAATCCAATACCAAACCCACCGATGGCTTGGAGTAGGTACGACATTGCAGTCCACATAGATGCCCAAATGGAAGGTACAAACAAGGACCCAGTCGCAGTGTGTTCGCCGAAGTAGAGCAAAAAGGCTGGCATGGATATGGAGGCTCCGTTGATGACGCTGTCGTAGCCAAACACACCTCCAGCTAGGAACGCGGCAATCGAGTGGGCCAGAATCAGCTTGTGCGACATGGCTGAAGCCCACAGTGAGCTGTTGCGGTCTTGCTCTATGAGGCCTTCTCCAAAGTTTAAGTCGCTGTCGTTGACAACATTTTCGATCATGGTAGCGCTGGAAATCTCCTGCTTTTCGAGTTCGTCCTTCATGGTGGACACTAGTGAAAGAGCTTGTAATGGCTATGTGATTGTGTGGCAAGCGAAGGAAACCGAATTTGAGTCGCTAGCTGTGTCGAGTCGCGCTGCAGGCTGCCTTGATACGGCAAAAGACAGGGACAGGGACCTCAATATAACGACGAGCCCCCCATGATGCCAAGCTGAATTTGCGGAGACGGAATCTGGGGTAGTATCAAACGCGGTGTGGAGTTGACGCCTGCGTGGAGCGTATTCTAGCACCGAGCGATGATCAAAGTACTGCCAAGTGGCTGGTTTCGTGCTTCTGGGTGGACGTGGTGGACATAGGTAAGTCCTCTTTGGGTGGACGTCGTGCGCTAACTATTCCTTGGAACGCGTTACGTCAACTGTGACAGTCAGTCCACGCGTCCACCGCTTGCTCGCCGAACGAACTCTAGATTTGCTGTGCTGAGATGTTTCATTGTGCACACTTTGAGATGGGTCATGACCTCTTGTTGGTCATTCGGCGATCGCGCAACAAGAACCCATTGCTTTCTGTACAACCACTCCCTAGCATGCCACGGCCGATGGAGAATGGAGCAAATGATGTGATTAGAGTGGAGAACATGATAAGATGTGTTTGTAAGGGTGTTGTACCGATATTGCCATCATCCCAAAAAGCATCCAATCGATATCACCTCGTCACACCCGGATGCAAGTGAAGAAGTAATGCCAGGTTTGACGATGCACCCCATGTTCCCAGTTGCACCAAACACTGAATGGCGTGTCTGAAGATCAACTGGGGTGCATCGGGTGCGGATGCATCTGTAGGGTTATTACACGCGAACCCGGCCTGAATGACTTCTAGCACTGCAGGCGACACACTTTCCTTGTCCTGCAACTGCTGAAAGATGTAGTTTCTCTGCTCTGATGGCGCTGCATACGCAAATGACCACACAACGACATGACACAGGAATGCGCCGATTATGTCGTAAGGATCACTTTCGCCCTTGTTACACATGATAAGAGTAATGCATATTGCTGCATCTTCCACGGCGTGCGCTGCTTGCACCGGGCTCTGATCGATCCAAGCTGCCAATCTAGTAATAGCTGCCTGGGCGTCTGCAGGTCCAGATCTTCCGAGAGAATCCTGAATATCCGAGATAGGAAACACCAGATACAGCCGTGCAAGATGATAGATGATTGTAGAACAGCGTTGCAGATGAGACGAAGTGGCGTCCAGTCGACGGCTTTGATGTTGTTGGATGTATGAGCGGTTCCAGAGCTCTAGCATACCAAGCAAATGCGTGGCGTGACGGCTCGTGTGCGACAAGCTCGATGTAGTTATTGACCGGGAGCATGCCGGTTCCTCATATGTACGTAGGACTGCGAGAGTCTCTTGATAGTGGAATACTTCAGACATGGCTGCAGTCATGATCAGGTTCGCGCTCCATGTGTTCACACTAGGCAGTAGCGCCGCATCCGTGTCTTTGTTTGGCCATTCTGGTGCTGATAGAAGCAACGCAGTGAGAGAACCGAATATTGGGCAAGAAGGCTCAGAAGCAGAGCCCAATCGGTTCTTCCAGGATCTCGCAGTTGAGACAGTCCAGAATTCTTCATCGCAAGGACATTCCCACTTCCTAATTTCTGCTGTAGTCATCATACCACTCATGCCAAGGATGGCTGGAAATTGTGAATCGATCATGTAGACGAACCAACGTAACCTTTTGTGACTCTCATGTGCCACCCAGTCCAACCATTGCTTCTGTGACGGGTCTGAGTAATTCAAGTGTGGCGCCGAGTTTGTATATCCAGTAGCATTTTTATTCTGCTGCTGATAGAGGTCCTGATCCTGCTGATTGCGCACATCTGGTAGACGTCTGACGTACGTTACCACCACTGCGCGAAGGGCCTCGGACAATTCAAATGCACGCTTGTTACCACACCACAGGCCCATGTAGCATACCAATGCAGCTGCGTAGATTGCTAGAGGATCCCGCATGAGGCTGTTGTTTTCTTCTATCAGAGCCAGCAGATTCTGTCGTATGCGATCGAAGGCAATGATACCGAACCTTCTTGTATGGCGCAGACGGCTATAGCATGAGCCAATGACTATGATGATGGACAAAAGTGCCGGTGGAAGCGCTTCGACGTTGGTCGTCGGTCTGTGCATGACGGGCACTTGAGGGAGGAATTTTCCAAAGAAAAGACTTATGAAAACGTTCACCAGGGGCAACTCAGGCATGGTGAAAGTGTCCTCGCCGTTTGGAGATTTCAACGGCCGCAAGAAAGCGCAGATCCGCGATAGTGTGGCGTGTGAGATTTCAACCGTCCGATCAATACTTGCAAAGATTGGGTCATCCACGGGAAGAACGATTGGTTTCGCTCTTGCGATTGGCTTTGATCGAGGATCCCACGCAAAAGGTAGTCGATCCTCGTGTGAAGACTCGTTTGGCGGCGACGCGACCCGAGAGGCACGGCCTGAAAGGCCTTCGGTACGTTCATTCAGACGTGCTCCAACCTGCGAGCTCCCTAGATCATCACCGCTCGCGAACGAGCGTGCGCCTTCGTCCAAGGTAACACCAGAGGGAAGCGCGTTATGGTTTCGGTCTAAAACCCCCAGAATTTCCAGGCTTGTAGATTCGTAGTCGGTGGGATTCCATGTCTGGAAAGGCGGGCTGTATGCAAGATCTGTCTCCCGCAACGCCGCGAAGAACTGCGACGAAAACCAGTCGGATGTATCTGCAGTGTGGTCTAAATGATAGTTCCAAGGCTTCGCAAAGGTAGTGTAGTCAAAGTAAGGATTGAAGTGATTTATGGACTCAGGCCAAGGACTGTGCATCAGAATCTCATCAAGTTGGGTCTGAGGCTCTATGTTCGTTGTTGGTTGTGCATCTGACATCATTTCCTCAGTCATCGTAGTAATGGCACTTCGACCATCGAGAGACGATACATCCGCGATGGTATTCTGGACATGCGGCAACGGTGTCTCTTCGCGAGTTGAGGTAGGTCTTGAGCTTCGGCGACGTGACTTCGAAACTGTTCTCGCCGCGGTAGACCGTTGATGTAACAGTTCATGCTTCTTACACAGATCGCTCCGTGTAAACTGCCTCTCACATGTCTGGCAGCGATGCTTTTGGATTGATTCGTCTTACAATCGAGCACAATCAGCGATGAACTGCATGTACTTGTGCGGTCAACAAGACTCACGTGTCTTCATGTGCCGAGCCAGGTTCTCGGGACGGGTGAAGCGCTTGTCACATTGCTTACAAGAAAGCGTTTTGGGACTGACTGCAGCGCCATCATCATCGGACATTGGATGCACTCTATCCAGGGCTGCGTGATGGAGTTGACGATGGGTGGACGGGCCATGTCCACCTGAAGTATGATGACAAAAAGCGGGGAAAGTCGAAGCTAGTCGATTTCGGCTGTCGTCCACCTTGCAGCGCTTTGCGTCCACCTCAGACTCACGTCCACCTCGTACAACGCGGCCGACGCTTGCCTTCCGTGCAACATGAGCTACAGTGAACTAGTTGTCCAGCAGAAGGGTCGCGTCGTCGTGTTGAAGATGTTCAAGATAGCTCAAACACCATTCACCAGGCAAAGCGCGCTGAACGGGTCTATGACAGCTGGTTTCCTAATAACACGCGTATCTGAACATCGCCATGCTTGAGAAACTCCTCGTTGAACCTGCGCGCATCTCGCGACACGCTGGACGTGTAACACTCGGGACGCACGCGTCAAGCTTCACCCTTGAGAACCAGGGAGAGGTTCCAGTCCGAGCAGAAGTTGTCCTCGACTACCAACAATGCGAGGGCGGAATACCCCTTTTCGAGATTGCCTGTGCTTCGGGTACTACACCAATCGAAATAAGCGTGGTATACAGCGAAGGTATAGAAGGTATTGATCATGACACAGGTAAATATGTGGACTATCAATCGTCGAAGTAACTGCGCTGATGGCAAGCAGGTGACGGGCCCTTCTTTCTCTTTTCCAATGCGATGGACACATACCGGAACACTTCCATAACCATACCTACGACAGCGAGTTCGCAGACAGTTCGAGCGGTGTATGCCCAGCGGTCACAGAGGTATCAGAAATTCATCCTAACAACGGCAAACTCATCAATCACATTCTCGAAAATTGGCTTTGAGCGAATTCGGCCCAGCGCGCCCCCAAAATCGACATTCACATGTTCAAGCGAGCTTCTGAACCGCATCTGGCAGGATGGTGTCAAGACTGTGGATATGTGTACAGTTTCCAAAGGCGAGACAGCCTCCGCTTGGGAAATCACCGACGAGGGAACCAGAGTTCGTGGCCAGCATTGGGCGCCGTGTCGATATGGCACTCGCTGGGCGGACAAAACGGTGCGATTCCAGGTTCAGATCGAGTCCGGAGGCGCAAGCTGGGCAGTCCACATGGTAGCGAATGGCTTGATTTTCTGTCTGGATGTTGCTGAGAGAGTGCTGTACGCGTGCGAAGGCCTGTCGACTGAGGCCACGATCTTTCCTGTTGCCGAGAAAGGGCGATGGGCTCTTGAACATCTCGACATGGCCGCCTGGCTCGAAGTCGAAACAGTCGCTCGCGGAAGCACAGTGACTGTTTCAGTGCAAGGACGTCAGATTGCTCACATTGAGAACCTCGATATCAGACCCATTCTCGGCGGAAGTTCGAACAACACCGGATCTGTTGCATTCGGTGGTCCCTGCCAATGGGTTTCCCGGTTCCGGAACCTCAGTGTGCACGATTCAGAAATGAAGGCTTTGTACGTGAACGACTTATTACCCAAAGATCGGGAGCGAACACTAGCCGACTTTCAGGTTGGGACTAATGCGCTGGCTTGTACGATCGATGGTGCGAAGCGTGATCGGGCATGTTTTGGTGGTGATCTCTATGTTATGGGTCGCTCTATTGCACATTCCACCATGTCCTTTGAAGCAATTGCCGGCAGTATCGAGCTGCTAACCAGCCATCAAACTTCCGACGGCTACTTGGGCAATTTGTGCCCCATCCAAGCTCCTGTTCATGACAGCAACGAAGAGCCACCCACTTATGCTTTCTACTCACTCTCGTATGCATTGCTTCTGGTCGTTGCTATCAAAGACTACTGGCTGCACACAGGTGACGAGAAGACACGGTCGCGGTGCTTGAGGTCATTAGAAAAGCTGATGACATATACTGAACAGCACGTCAGCCAGGGAGTCGTGATTGCACCCCCTCCACTCTCCAGTAAGTACAGTCTGTTGAGTACTGATTCTCCGGCTGACAGTATCAAGTGCACTGGTTCCCTCTCGGCGGTCCAGTCTTTGGAGCATCAAGCGCCTTGAATAACGCATATTACGAGGCCCTCCAGGCGATGGTAACGCTGTCCACGGACGTGTCAAACAAAAACAAGTACAATTTGCAGGCCCAGACACTGAAGGCAAACGTATTGCGACACTTCTACGACCCCTTCACTGGTATTTACCGTCTCGACAAGAGCCTTCCAGCCAGCGGTATATGCCAGGACGTCAAGGCACATGCCATAACGTTAGATCTGCTGCCTCACCACAGTGACGACCTCGAACACTTGATTGACTCCGACTCGAACCTACCTCGCGCATTTCGCGGACTCGGCCACTGGGACGTAGCCAACGTCGCCAGTCCTTACGCAACCGGTTTTGCGGCCGAGGCCCTGCTATCTCGCGACCGAGGCGCTGAAGCCGTCAAGCTGATCGAACGCGTGTGGGGACCCATGGCCGACAGCGCAAGTCCAAACTACTCCGGCGGACATTGGGAAGCAATGAAGCCGGACGGGACACCGCACGGACACGACACATCGCTCATGCACGGCTGGTCGACGTGGCCCGTCTCGCTCATGCCCCGATATCTAGCCGGTCTGCAGCCCACCTCGCCAGGGTGGAAGACTTTCGGCGTTGCCCCCGTGCTTGCCGGCTTGTCGAGAATCAAGTGCATACTAGAGACGGTCGCCGGCACCATTGGGGTAGATCTCGAGCTCGACGAAGCAGACGGCCACGGTGCACTGACGGTGCTGGCTCCATACGGTATTCGCGCACGGCTGCAGCCACCGCAAGGCTGGATCATGCAGGGACCGGAGTCCATCGAGGGGACAGGTGTGTGGCAGAAGTTCTTCCTTTCTGAAGCCAGCGACAACGGAGCCAACAACGGAGCCAACAACGGCGCCAACAACAGCAAAGCCCAGAACAACGAGATTTCAACCCCCAAAGACACCGCCGTATCCCGAGAAGAAAAAACCCCACCACCACCACCACCCCGCGACACGGAAAGACAGGAAAGCAGAATCCCTAGCAAACTCCGCTCTTTGTTTTCGCTGTTTCCTTCGATTCGCGCGTAACCCACGCCCTGACGAACTTTGGTGATAGACTAGAGCTCTCTATATGTATATGCGTACATACATTCATACAAGAATTTGAATATATCTACCCTCTAAATAGTTTTATGTTGTTAATAACTTTGTTAATCTATACGTGCTGTAATTGAGTAGGATTTATAGCTATGTTACTTACTCTCTATATAGGTATTTACAAGTAAGTACCTAGAGTATACTTAACTTTTTAACTATTTACTATTATAGTCTTTAATTTAGTCTGTTAGTAAAGTGTAATCTAGTAGAAATATAATACACACTATAATATAGTATTACAATTATATTTATTTCTTTTTTTTCTTCTTCTTCTTCTTCTTCTTCTTCTTCTTCTTTCTAACAAAGCAACACCTTATAAGTAAAAAATAGAAAACTAAAACACTTCTTATTCTATAAATTTATAATTCTTTTTATTAGTATATAGACTTTTTTTAAAAACCCTGCGTTTTTAATACTATTTATTACATTATATTATCTCTTTATTTAAAACTAAGAATATTAAAAAATAGATTAATAATTTTATAGTATAAAGCTAAGTAGATATACATTCTATCTAAAGTAATAAATAGAATACTAAATAACCTCTTATTCTACAACTTTATAATTATCTTTATTAGTATATAGACTTTTTTTAAAACTCTGCTTTTTTATACTATTTATTACGTTATTATTATCTCTTTATTTAGAAATAAGAATGTAAAAAATAGATTAATATGTTTATAGTGTATACCTAAGTAGTATTAGGCTCTAAGGCAAGGTATACTAAAAGATAAGGCAATAACATAAGTAGTAATAATATAATTAAGAATAGAGATTTATAGTTAACTATAGACTGTTTAATACTAGGCATTAATCTAGTATAAGAGACTATTTATACTAGGCTTAACCTAAGATAGGGCACTCTGTAACAACTCTCTAAGGCATTAGCTATTAGGCTAATAATATCTCTCTTCTTAGGTTAATTATCCTAATTAACTAAACATTAGGCTAATAGGCCCTAGTAGAGGATATTATAGTCTAGTGTAGTCTGTTATAGTGTATTCTATAATAACTAACTAGAGGCTTAAATTTCTACCTTTACCTAGGCACGCGCTTCTCTTTTTTCTTTCTTACTTTTACTGCTAATTCCTGTAGTAAAGGTACAGCTACCTTAGCTATTAGTAAAGTACTATATATAAGGCTCTCCTTTGTTAATTTAGTCTATTACTCCTATATTCTACTACCTTCTTTAGTAAGTTTCTTTAAAAATTAACTTTTTACTCTTTCTTTTATTTATTCCTTTTTTAGGGTATTATACGCTATTCTAGTGTATATTAGCTAAGATAGGTGCCTTTAAGTAGAAAAGGGTCTTTTTATACTCTTTTAGTACTAACTAGTGTATAGTAGCCTATTCTGCGCTGTTTTAGGCTATAGCAGACTACACTTGCTTATATAAGCTCTAGCCTTACTCTTTTTATCTATTATAGACTTTATACCTATATCTAATAATATAGCTAACTATACTCTTATATCTGTCTATATCTATATCTGCTATATTACCTAGTTTAGCACTTTAGAGTGTTATATAGCTAGTATAGTTAGCTACTACTTCTCTTTAATTACTAATAAAAATTAGTAGATCTATAACTTTTAGCTCTTTAAGCTTAAAAATAGAGATAGTGTTTAGTCTATAAGGTGCTAGAAGTGCTTCCTTACTAACTTAGACTGTTTTATAGTATATTTAGCTATTTTAGGCTTTTTTAGTATATACTAATATCTTACAGATATCTAAAGAGTATTATAAGCACCTTATAGCTATCTACTAATACCTTAAGAACTATAACCTCTAAGAACGCACTAAAAATAAGAAGGAGCTTAATTTTACCTGCCTTACTAAGATCTATTGCTTTTTAGGTAAGAAGATTATAGTATAGGTCTTTCTATTTTCTTATAAAGTATTCTAAGCTATTCTAGTATATAACTAACTATTCTTAGTAAGTACAGCTCTTATACTAAAAAGTTATGCCTTTACTCTAGTACTAGTCTTTCTACTTCTAATCTAATTACTAATATTTAGCCTATTAGTTATAAGCAGGATAAGGTGTCTATCTAGGCTAAAGTTTAGAGTTAGAGGCGTAAGTTAGATACTAAGATTACTACTAAGGCCTTAACCTCTACTAAGAAAGTAAGTTTACTCTCTTTTTAGCTATTCTTAGCTATTCTAGCACACTCTAACACACTATAAGCTAATAGCACTATTATTAACACTAAATTAAGAGAGTTAAATAGTTATACTGCTAACCTAGTTATTAAGATTTTGTCTTTAGAAACTAAGAGGAATACTGCTACTAGCTCTGCTAAGAGTTAGCTAACTAAGTATATTAGAGCTAAGAAGAAGAAGCGTAATATACTCTTTACTTAGGCTAGTTTCTAATAATTTACTAGTAGACATAGTAGATAATTCTGTAGTATTCTTAGTTATTTTGTAGTATTCTAGGCTATAATACTACACTTAGAATACCTTAAGATACCTACTACCTCTATAGCTTTTAATAATATATAATAACCTCTTCTTTTATATTATTAACTATATTAGACTACTATAGGCTATTCTAGTGTACTCTATCCTCTATTAGATCTAAGTGCTATTAAACACCTAAAACCCTATAGGAAAAATAGTAAAGGTAACTTTAGATTTCTTCTTATCTAACTTAGAGATTTCTAATTTTTAAGCTACTAGGCCTAACTATCTCTTTTCTTTTTAAAGGGCTGTTCTAGCTACCTTTTAACAGTCTGTAAGGTTTTTTATCTCTTTAAAAGAATTCTCTCTCTAGTCTAGAACTCTTTAAGAGCGTTAGAGGAAATATTTACTCTAGGCTTCTATATATTCTCTTTATTGCTATATCTAGCCTACTTTACATAGTATAGCTATTACTATTTATTATCTTAGCTTCTTTTAATAATTCTTTCTATATCTTATATATTATTACTAAAAGTGTAGAGTGTGTCTATAATCTAGTAATCTAGGTGTAGAATTATCTCTTTAGGATTAAAAGATTCTAAGAAATATATATAGAACACTAGATAGATACTCTTTAAGCTAGGTAGGTCTACTTTAAATAATATTAGCTTAATTTAGGCTACTATACGCTCTAGTCTAATATACTTCTAATTTAGTTTCTGTTTTAGCTTTATAGACTTTATATAGTAATTCAAAACTATTACTTAGTCTTCTATACTAGAAGGTATTAGTAGCCTACTCTTATTTTAATATACCTTCCACTATCTAGTACGTATTTACTATAAGTATCTTCTTCTTACACTCTTTTTATAATATAAGCACCTTAGTTATAACCTATAACTCTAGAGGTAATTCTCTCTGCTTAAGAGGTATACTAGGCTAATCTGCCTCTCTAGGAGCTACTCTGTAGTTTACTTACAACAGAGTAGTCCTTAAAGTAGCGTAGAGGCTATTATTATACACAAACTCTGTAACTAAGATCTATATTACCTAATTATCTTACTCTAGAGAGTAGTAGCACCTTAAGTACTGCTCTAGAGTTTAATTCTATCTTTCTGTCTATCTATTAGTCTATAGATAATAAGCAGATAATAAAACTCTTCTAGAGTTTAAGTAGTGTCAAAAGGTTCTCTACCAGCCTGTATTTATTAGAGAACCTCTGTTTAAGATAATACGTTTTAGGACTCTATAGAGTTAAATTACTTCTCTTATCTAGGCCTATGCAAGATTAACTCTATTCTAATCTCCTCTTACTAGAATATAGTATGCTATCTTTATTAATTAGTATATAATTATAAGTATTATATTATAAACTACTCTAGTAAGCTTACTTAGAGGCAACTCTCTAATAAAATCTATTATTACTTCTTCTTTTAGCCTGTCTAGTAGTAGTAAAGGTGTAAGCAATCTATATAGACTGTATTATGCTAGAGTTAATCTCTTATAAGGCATATATACCTAGTAGTACTAGCTAACGTCTTTTTTTCTATTCTTCTACCTATATTAGTGCTAGAGCTTTTTAAGTGTTTTTCTTATGCTAAAATATTCTATAAGTAGGCTGTTATAGTACTCTTACAGCGCTATTACCTTTTCTTTAGATATAGTAAAGTGTCTTAGACCTAACTAAGCTAATATACCTTATTCTAGGTTCTTTTAACCTGCCTTAGAACTAGATTTATCTAACTAACTTTCTATATCTAGTTCTATACTAGTTTCTTTCTATATAGTCTAAGAGTTCTTAAGAGCGCGTTTATTAGCTTTCTAGAATTCTTTTAGAACTATCTTTGCCTTAGGTAATATATTCTTATATTTAGTAGCTCTTGTTTATACTACTAATACCTAAGTAGTGTAATTCTTCTTTTTTAAAAGTAGATTCTTTAATAGTTGTATAAAAGCTTTATTATACTTTTAAAATAGTTTTTATACCTTTACTAAATAATCTAGCCTTTGTAATAGCCTATGTGCTAGATTTATACTTTCTAGTCTGTAGTTTAGAATAAAGTTATACTAACTTAGCACTAAGTATAATCTAACCTACTAGTAGTTAAGTACCTTAGTCTTTATAAACTACTTTAGGTTAATATAGTCTATAAGGATCTTAAAGTAGATTTCTAAGAAGTAATACTACTAGTGCTTTACACTCTGCACTATAGCTAGTAATTCTTAGTTATAAGTATTGTAGTTATACTCTACTTAGATAAGTTTATATAAGTAGAAGTTAACTAGTCTCTATTAGTCCTTTTTATAACAGGCTAGGCCTAGGTGCTAGCTCCTTAGTATACACTGCCTTAGTATTACTCTAGCTTACACTTCTTAGTATAGACTAAAGCTCTGCTATAGAGCTAACGCGTTTAAAACAAAGTTATAAAAACTCTGTAACCTTTGTCCTAGAGGTTGCTTTCTATTAAATCTATCTTGTATTATACTAGCAAATTCCCTTAGAGGTTAGCTCCTTATAATTAGATTTAATTACTAAATAAGAATTAATAAGCAAGACGTATAATAATACTGCTAAGTATCTAAAGAAGTACAGCATTAAGCTATGCACTAGTAATAACAATTAATTAGACATTAGAACTAAACTCTATAACTTTACTACTATATTAGTACCTAAAGAATAGTAAGAAGAGCTACTAGCTTATATACTAGAACGCCTAACTACCTGTTAGCCTAATAGCTAACGCCTTAGAGAGTTATTACAGAGTAACCTAACTTAGGTTAAGCCTAGTATAAATAGTTCCTTGTACTAGATTAATGCCTAGCATTAAACAGTCTACAGTTAACTATACATCTCTATTCTTAGTTATATCTCTATTACTTGTGTTGTTACCTTATCTTTTAGTACACCTTACCTTAGGGCCTAATATTCTGTTTAATCTTACACTAAGAGACAAAGCAGCAGAATCCTATAATAAGTATTACACTCTAACTCTAAGTAGAAGAATTAACTCTAGAGCTAAAAGAAGAAACTCTCTTTGCGTCTGTAGGTAAATCCTCTACAATAAGGCCTAAGAAACACTAGAATAAAGTATCTAGAAGCACTTAGCGTATAATGTTTAACAATACGTTAAACAAGCCCTATATCTATCTTCTGCTAGCTAGCATAAGGCTAACTAGGCTATATTAGGCTAGAGTAGCGTAAGATGCCCTAATAGTTAATAAAGTAGACTAGGAGCTCTAAGAGTTAGAAGCCTAGTATAAGAAAGCTACAAAGCTTTAGAGAGTAGCATACTTTTAAAAGGTATAGGCTAAATACCTTATAGGTAATATAAACGCACTATTAACTACTTATAGTAGTATCTAACTTACTACTATAGTTCTTACAGTATTAATAGCAGGCTTACTATGCTTAAAGCTGCTATATGTATTTATAAAGCATAACTGTATAGACTATAACTACTAAAAGTGTAACTATAAGTAATACTTTAAAAGACTGCCTACTAACTTCTTATAGAAAGTATAGAAGGTTAATTTTAGTATGTAGTATTTTTTAGAGACTATAAAGAGTCTATAGGAGGCGTATTAAGCTAATTAGCTATAGTTATCCCTATTATAGGTACTAACCTAGGTAACTATAAAAGTAGTTATACTAGGTTCCCTAGGTATACTCTTAGAGAGAAGGTAGTAGGCATATAAAGCCTTAAGCAAGGCCTGTATGCTTGCTTATAGTAACCTAACAGAACTGTTAGATTATATAAGGCCTTACTAAGAGGAGTTAGGCAACACTTATAGCCTAGTACTATAAGTAATAGAGTATATCTATGCATTGCCTAAAGACGTCTAGAAGCAGCTCTTTATGTACTCTTTAGAGAGAAGAGAGACTCTTACACAGGTAGAAGAGGCTGCTAACTAGATTTTCTGCTAAAGGACCTCTTCTAAGAACTATTAGAGCAAAAAACCCTAGGAGGAATATAAGAGTAGAAAGAATAGATCTAAGAGCAAAGAGAAATCTAAAGAGACCCCTAAACAGTTAAAGAAAGGAAGTTTAGGTTATTATAACTATAAGTGTACTAAAGGTAAGAAACTAAAACTAGAAAATACTACAATTACTTATTATAGTTATAGGGAAGTTAGACACTACATATCTAACTACCTAAACCTAGAGAAGTTTAAGAAATCTAAAGAAAGATTAGACCTAGAAAAAGGCAAGGAGTAGAAGGTGTAGATTTACACCTTCTTGCCTATATTTCCTACCTAATAGAAAGCAAGGATCTTAGTACTCTCTATAACATGTTATACTTACAACTAGCTTAATTATTAATAGTTAAGGCTGTAGTAGGGTCTTTAGGCCTGTTTAAGGCCCTAATAGACAGAAGTTCTTAACTAAACCTGCTATTAGCTGTAGTAGCAAAAGAGTAAGGACTCTAAGTTAATCTCTTACTCTAGGTTTTAGCTAAGAGGGTAGATAGAAGTAGTATACTAGTATATAGTACTATAATAGTTAAGACTACTATTACAGACTTATAAGAAAAGAAAGAATCTAGTAAGATACTATTTATAGTTATAAACCTATAAAAGTACAAGATATACTTAGGTCTACTCTAGATTAACTAATATTAACCTAAAGTTAACTATATAAGCTAGCGTATATTATTTAAAAGAAGCAAAGCTAAAGATTAGGCTAGTTTCTAGAAGATAGCAATAGAAGACGCTAAAGACTTTAAATACACTATATAAGATCTAATAGTAGACGTATATGTGTGCATAGTTAACTTTATAGAACAAAGTAGAATAGAAGTACTTAAAGGAACTAACCTTCCTCTATAATACTATAAATACGCTAATATTACGTTAGAAGACAGTTTAAGAGAGCTTGCTAAGCACAGCTTAAACAATCTAGCAATTAATATAGAAGAAGGAGCTGTACCTCCCTACTAGCCTCTGTATAGATTATCTAAGGCAGAATTAGTAGTACTTTAAAAGTACATAGCTAATTTTATAGCTAGAAGTTAGATAACCTAATTAAAATTCCTAGCAGGAGCCCTAATCCTCTTTGCAAAGAAGAAGGATAGCACTCTAAGGCTTTACATAGATTATTAAGGCCTTAACAAGATTACTATAAAGAATTACTATCTACTACTCTTAATTACAGAATCTCTAGAGTGTCTAGCCTAAGTAAAGGTCTATACTAAGCTAGATATTAGAGACGCTTATTACAGGATTAGGATTAAGAAAAGAAATAAATAGAAGACTGCCTTTAGGACAAGGTATAGCTATTTTAGGTACATAGTAATACTATTTAAACTTACTAACGCATCTGCCTAATTCTAGGCCTATATAAACAAAGCCTTAGTAGGGTTAGTTAATATAACATGTATTATCTACTTAGACAATATCCTAATCTTCTCTAATATAGAAGAGGAATATATTAGATATATTAAGAAAGTCTTAATAAGATTGTGTAAAGTAAAGCTATTTATAAAGCTTTCTAAGTGTAAATAGCATATATAGTATACAAAGTTCCTTAGATATGTAGTATTTCTAGAAGAGGTTAGTATTAACTTAGAATAGGTTAAAATAATTTAGAACTAGCTAATACTAGCTACTATGCGCAATATTTGTATATTTATAGGTTTTATAAACTATTATAAAAGGTTTATTATAGGATTTAGCTATATTATGCTACTCTTAACTATATTAACAAAAAAGTTACTAGAGTAAGCCTAGAGCAGGCTAGCTATAAAGAGAGAGAAAGGTTAACACCTAGATTTGCTAAAAGAGGCAAAAGAGGCAGTAAGGTGCTTAAACAACGCGTTTCTAGAAGTACCTATACTTGCTTACTTTAAGAAGGAGAGACTAACAAGACTAGAAGTTAATGCCTTAAGTAGAGCAATCTTAGGTATCCTAAGCTAGAATAGCCTAGGATTAGATAATAAGGACTAATAGAGACTAGTTAGCTTCTACTTGCACAAACTTATCTAAGTAGAGTATAACTATAATACCTATAACTAAAAGTTGCTAGCTATAGTACAGAGTGTAAAGCACTAGCAGTATTACCTCTTAGAAATCTACTTTAAGATTCTTACAGACTATATAAACCTAAAGTAGTTTATAGAGACTAAGGTACTAAACTACTAACAGGTTAGGTTGTACTTAGTACTAAGTTAGTATAACTTTGTTCTAAACTACAGACTAGAGAGTATAAATCTAGTAGATAGGCTATTATAAAGGCTAGATTACATAGTAGAGGCACAAAAACTATCTTAAAAGTATAATAAAGCTTTTATACAACTACTAAAGGATCTACTTTTAAAGAAAGAGGATTATACTACTTAGGTGTTAGTAGTACAAATAAGAGCTGCTAAACATAAGGACATGTTGCCTAAAATAAAGATAGTTTTAAAGAAATTCTAGAAAGCTAATAAACGCGCTTCTAAGGAATTTTAGACTATATAGAAAGAAACTAGTATAAGACTAGACATAGAGAGTTAGTTAGATAAATCTAGTTCTAAGACAGGTTAAAAAGACTTAGAACAAGGTATATTAGCTTAGTTAAGTATAAGACACCTTACTACATCTAAAGAAAAGGCAATAGCGCTATAGGAGTGCTATAACAGCCTACTTGCAGGATATTTTAGTGTAAGAAGAATACTTAAAAAGCTCTAGCGCTAGTACAGGTAGAAGAATATAAGAGAAGATATTAGTTAGTACTGCTAGGAATATGTACCTTGTAAGAGATTAACTCTAGCATAACATAGTCTATATAGATTGCTTACGCCTTTACTACTACTAGACAGGCTATAGAAAGAAGTAATAATAGATTTTATTATAAAGTTGCTTCTAAGCAAGCTTACTAAAGTAGTTTATAACGTAATACTTGTAATTATATGCTAATTAATAAAGATAGCACACTATATTCTAGTAAGAGGGGATTAGAATAGAGTTAACCTTATATAGGCCTAGATAAGAGAAGTAATTTAACTCTATAGAGTTTTAAAACGCATTATCTTAGACAGAGGTCCTCTAATAAATGCAGGTTACTAAAGAACCTTCTAACACTACTTAAACTCTAAGAGGGTATTATTATCTGCGTATTATCTACAGACTAATAGATAGATAGAAAAATAAAATTAAACCCTAAAGTAGTACTTAAAGTGCTACTACTCTCTAGAGCAGGATAATTAGGCAATATAGATCTTAGTTACAGAGTTTGCATATAATAATAGCCTCTACACTACTATAAGGACTACTCTGTTCTAAGTAAACTACAGGATAGCTTCTAAGAGGGCAGATTAGCCTAGTATGCCTCTTAGGCAGAGAGAATTGCCCCTAGAGTTGTAGGTTATAACTAAGGTACTTATATTGCAAAGAGAGTGTAAGAAGAAGATACTTACAGTAAATATATACTAGAAGGTATATTAAAATAAGAGTAGGCTACTAATACCTTTTAGTGTAAGAGACTAAGTAATAGTCTTAAATTACTATATAAAGTCTATAAGGCTAAAACAGAAACTAGATTAGAAGTATATTAAACTAGAGCGTATAGTAGCCTAGATTAAGCTAATGTTATTTAAAGTAGACCTACCTAGCCTAAAGAGTGTCTATCTAGTATTCTATATGTTCCTCTTAGAACCTTTTAATTCTAAAGAGATAATTCTACACCTAGATTACTAGATTGTAGATATACTGCGTACTTTTAGTAATAATATATAAAATATAGAAAGAATTATTAAAAGAAGCTAAGATTATAAAGGACAATAGCTATACTACGTAAAGTAGGCTAGATATAGCAATAAGGAGAATATATAGAAGCCTAGAGTAAATATTTCCTCTAATACTCTTAAGGAGTTCTAGATAAGGAAGAGAATCTTCTTAAAGAGATAATAAACCTTACAGACTGTTAAAAGGCAGCTAGGACAACCCCCTAAAAAGAAGAGAGATAGTTAGGCCTAGCAGCTAAAAAATTAAAAATCTCTAAGTTAGATAAGAAGAAATCTAAAGTTACCTTTACTATTTTTCCTATAGGGTTTTAGGTATTTAATAGCACTTAGATCTAATAGAGAATAGAGTGTGCTAGAATAGCCTATAATAGTCTAATATAGTTAAGAATATAGAAGAAAAGATTATTATATATTATTAAAAGCTGTAGAGGTAGTAGGTATCTTAAAGCACTCTAGGTGTAGTATTATAGCCTAGAACACTACAAAATAACTAAGAATACTACAGAATTATCTACTATGTCTACTAGTAAATTATAAGGAACTAGTATAAGTAAGAAGAGTGTTATACTTCTTCTCCTTAGCTTTAATGCGCTTAGTTAGCTAACCCTTAGTAGAACTAGTAGTAGTATCCCTCTTAGCCTCTATTAACAAAATCTTAATAACTAGGTTAGCAGTATAACTGTTTAACTCCCTTAATTTAGTGTTAATAATAGTGCTCTTAGCCTAGTATGTGTTAGAGTGTGCTATAATAACTAAGAATAGCTAAAAAGAGGGTAAACTTACCTTCTTAGTAGAGGTTAAGGCCTTAGTAGTAATCTTAGCATCTAGCTTACGCTTCTAACCCTTAACCTTAGCCTAGATAGATACCCTATTACGCTTGTAACTAATAGGCTAAATATTAGTAATTAGGTTAGAAGCAGAATAGATAGCACTAAAGTAAAGGTACAGCTTTTTAGCGTAAAGGCTATAGTTACTAGAAATAGTTAGTTATATGCTAGAATAGCTTAGAATACTCTATAATAGAATAGAAAGACCTATACTGTAATCTTCTTTACTAGAAGGCAGCAGATCTTAGTAAGGTAAGTAACATTAAGCTTCTTCTTATCTCTAGTACATTCTTTAAGGTTATAATTCTAAAAGTGTTAGCAAATAGCTGTAAGGTAATTATAATACTCTTTAGGTATCTATAAGATATTAGTATGTGCTAAAATAGCCTAAAATAGCTAAATATACTGCAAAACAGTTTAAGTTAGTAATAAAGCATCTCTAGCACCTTATAGTCTAAACACTATTCTTGTTCTTAAGCTTAAAGAGCTAAGACTTATAGATCTAACAATTTTTATTATTAAGTAGAGGGAAGTAGTAGCTAACTATACTACTTATATAACACTCTGCAGTGCTAAACTAGGTAATATAGCAGATATAGACATAGACAGACTAGATAGTATAGTTAGCTATATTGTTAGATGTAGGTGTAAAGTTTATAATAGGCAAGAGGAGTAAGGCTAGAGCCTATATAGCTAAATATAGTATACTATAGCCTAGAACAGTATAGAATAGGCTACTATATACTAGTTAGCACTAAAAGAGCTTAGAAAGACCCTTTTCTACTTAAAGGTACCTATCTTAGCTAATATGCGCTAGAATAGCACATAATGCCCTAAAAAGAGAATAAATAAGGGAAAGAGTAAAAAGTTAATTTTTAGAAAAACTTACTAAAGAAGGTAGTAGAATGTAGGAGTAATAGACTAAATTAACAAGGGGGAGCCTTATATATAGTACTCTACTAACAGCTAGGGCAGCTGTGCCCTTACTGCTAGAATTAGCAGTAAAGGTAAGAGGGAAAAAAGAGAGGCGCGCGCCTAAGTAAAGGTAGAAATTTAAGCCTCTAGTTAATTGTTATAGAATATACTATAACAGACTATAATAGACTATAATATCCTCTACTAAGGCCTATTAGCCTAATGTTTAGTTAATTAGGACAATTAACCTAAGAAGAGAGATATTGTTAGCTTAATAGCTAACGCCTTAGAGAGTTGTTACAGAGTAACTTAACTTAGGTTAAGCCTAGTATAAATAGTCCCTTGTACTAGATTAATGCCTAGCATTAACTAGTCTATAGTTAACTATACATCTCTATTCTTAATTCTATCTCTATTACTTGTATTGTTACTTTATCTTTTAGTACACCTTGCCTTAGGGCCTAACACTACCTACCTATTATAGGTAACTCTACCTAAGGCTGTAGTAGCTATTACTAATAATAAGGCCTACCTTATAACAGACTCTAACTAGGACCTATAATAGAAAGACATAGGTAAACTATACAAAGGCTAGTTAAGGCCTAGGTTTAAGCCTATGTTATATCTATAAGATTGCTAAACTATAGCATAACACTCTCTACCTCTATATAAATAATTAACAATAGACTAAGTAAGACTATAAAGTTACTTAACGTAAGTAAGTTTAGTAGTAACAAATAAGTGTACTAGACGTTTAAGTCTTAGATAAAGGATAAGCTAAGGTCTATAGAAGACTAAGAGGCTGTCCTAAGAGTTACCTATATATTTAATAGGCTAGAAGAATAGGCTACGCAAGTTAGGTTATTATAGAAGGACTATAACCTAATAGGTATAACTACCTAGTTCTAGAACTTCCTAGATAAATAGTATAAAGACTTACTATTTAAAAAGCGCTCTTAGCAGAAACTTTAAACTATTACTATAAAGAAGAGTAACTAGAGTATTAAGTCTTTTAATATAGAGTTTATCTAGCCAGCCTATAACACTGCTAAAGAGGACAATATAAAGAACCTTAAGACTAGGTATATATCTGCACTCTAACTAAACCTCTAGGATAAGATAGTATTAGTAGATATTCTAGATAACTAGAACCTCTAAAGCCTTATAGCTAGAGTTTTAGCAGTAGAGGTTAACCTCTGTAGGTCTAAAGCACTAATAAACAGCACCTTTAGACAACACACATATAGAATAAACCTAGATAGTATAGACTAAGAACCTACTAGAGTCTACTCTAGGAAGATTAAGTCTAATAACTAACTATAAGCAGAGTAGCAGACTTAGAAAGTTATAAACTAGCAGAGAGCTGCTAATGTTAATCTAGAATATAGAAAGAAGAGTTACTACGTAAGTAGATACAATCTAGCCCTAGCTAAGAGACTAGAGAAAGTCTAGGTTTAGAGTGTAATTGCTAAGGTTTCTAAAACTAATAATTCTACTAATAAAGGTTTAGAAAACTAGAAACTCTTATTTAAAGGCGTAAATAGGGGTTAGGAAAAGAAGTTATAAAGAGGAAAGAACTGTTCTAGGAGTTCTACTAGCAGTAGCTAAATAGTAAGCTTATATTACTGCATGTAATAGTACAAGATAACACTATAGCATATATATTAATTAATACTAGGTGTTTAATATATAGTATAGTCTCCTCTAAGTTTGTATTATAAAACAACTTCTAACGCACTCTTATATATAGACGTAAGGTATTAGGCATAGCTAAGAAAGTAACCTAGGTAACTAATATTATAAAAAAAAAGATTAATATAGATAGCTATAGGGAGACCCTCTAGGCATATATGCTAAATAGAGAAAGGGAGTACAACCTTATTCTAAGAAGACTATAGATAGATAAGAACAAAGTTACAATAGTACTAGCTAAGAAATTATTGTTTATCTATTTATTACAGATGTAAGTTAGAAGTAGAGAGGGCGCCTATCCTAACTAACTACTTAAGCCTATTAGCCTAGAGCTGTATTAGGCGCTAAGAAAGAGGTCTAAGACAGACTAGAATATAGAGCTGTTTACTATATTAATAGTAAATATCTAGAAGGCTCTTAAAAAGAAGAAGCTAACAGATCTCTAAGACCTTCTCCTAGAGTTTCTAAAAGATAAGTTTAGAATGTTTATAAAGAAGGAAGTAGATAAGCTAGTACCTTACTGTTATAATCTACAGAATATAAGAAGGATTTACCTAATTATAGTAGCTGCAGTACAGTAATTATAACAACAGAATAAATATAAGTAAGTAACAATTATAGTGTTAGCACTTAGTAAGGAACTAAGGGAAGACGTAACTTAATTAGGGCTTAGCGTAATTAGGATAATTAGTAATTAGTATAATTAGTGCTTAGTGTAATTAGAGGATGTATAACACTAATTAGTCTATATTACTACTACTATCATTAAAGTATATAGTATAAAGGAACACAACTCTTATAGTTTATGTTTAACCTTATTAATTAACTTTGTTATTAGAATATCTTAACCCTGCTTGCAAAACAGATAGTCTACTTTATACTCTTCCTTGCAACCTAAGTAGCTAAGGTCTTAGACGTATACTACTTACCCTTCTAGTTCTCTACTCTTGTATTTATCCTTAAGACCTAATTAAAAAATTACTTACAGACTTTGTCTAAAGTGTAAAACTTAATATTTTAAACACTTCTAAGATAAGTACTTTAGGAACCTATGCTACCCCTAGCAGCTCTTGCTTAGACAACGTTAACATAGATACTCCTATAACATTTAGCACTATAAACATTACTAAGCCTAATACCTATAATAGTAACTAAAACAAGCTTAATAACTAGCTCCTCTAGTTTAACTTGTTCTTTAATTTTTAAGGAAGTAAGATCTCTAATAATAAGCGCGTTATACTAGCTGCAAGTTACATACATAGTAACACTTTTAAATAGATTAAGCCCTTCCTCTAGAAGGCTATGTTAGATAAATACTCTAACAAAGTATTGTTCTAGTTTAACAACTTTAATAAGTTTAAGAAGTTAGTTAAGCTAATCTTTAGAGTCTTAAACAAACTAGCTATTACATATTACAATATCTAACGCATTAAACAAACTTAGTCTGCTGCTAACTACGCTACTAAGTTTTAATAACTTGCTACTAATATAGAGTAGAGTAACACTGCGTTAATAACTATGTTTAAGTAAGGTCTTAAGCCTAAAGTTAAGGAAGAACTAATACGTACTAGCGCTAGTACTAACACCTTAGACAAACTAGTTAATAAAGTAATTAACATTAATATTAAGCTATATAAACTTTAAATAGAATTAAGGGATAACTTTAGAGTGCGCGTTGTAACTAAGGTTAATAATTACCTACCTCTATGCAACTAGTAGCGCAACAACCTAAACTAAGAAAACTAAGGCAACTGTAATAACTACTAGCCTAATAGTAGCAGACGCACTTATAACAATATATAGAGTAGATACTATAGACCTAAAGCTATAGACCTCTTAAACCTTAATAAGGAACTAAGCCTACTAGAATGTTAGAACAAAAAAAGCAAGAGAAGTAATAACTTAGGCAACAGAAACAATAAAACCTGTTATAACTATAGCAAGATAGGCTACTTTGCTAGAGACTGCTATATAAAGAACAAGGTTCTCTAGTAAGTTAATGTACTGTCCTGTAGTTATAAAGACGCAGATGCTAGTAATAAATAGAAAGTAATTACTAAAGAAGTAGAACAACTTATAGAAGACCTAGAGTCTAGTTCTAAGAATAATATAGAATACATTAAACCTCTTAAGCGCACAGTAACACTATATAAAGAATTACAAGAATATTAAAATAAGATAAACAATCTTCTAGATATAACAGAACAAACTCTAGCTTAGATTAAATCTAGATTAGCACATTAACGCTACTATAAGGAATACTACTATACTCAACAATAATAAGAATATAATAAAAATAATAAAGTATATTATAATATATGTTAATCTCTTATATATTAGCTAGTACTACTACTTAAGCATATAAGGCTAAGATATAGCCTTAATACAATTATTAAAGGACTTAAAGAAGACCTTACAGACTGCTAACGCCTTGTTAATAAAATTAACAACAAACTAGAGGAAGAAAACTAGTGTAATTAGGAATTACAACGCACGTAGAAACATATAATAAGCTAGCTACCTTTAGCTACTATTAATTCTTACACACAGTATATTCTAGATTCCTAGAACCTAAAATATGTAAACCTTTTATTAACTGTATATAGAAATAATAGGTGCGTAATATACTATAAAGACAAGTTAGAAGCGTACTACTTTCTATTACTTTATAACTGCTATTGCGTATAATAGTATAAGTGTACTAATAACTTTTGTAATATTTATTTAATTAATAAATATAACTACGTTATTTTCTTTAGAGATAATAATCTAACTATAGTAATATAAATGCAGCTACTAGTTAATAGTAACTGCTTTAACAACTATTAGCAGTTATGCCTTAACCCTAGATATAGGAAGTACTAAGGTATAAAAGAATTTAAAGGGTTTAGGACAGACAATAAGTCTTTTTTAGAGAAATAAACAAGGGTACCTAGAGTCTTGCTATTAACTCTATTAGAACCTATAACCTTATTAAGCTCCCTATTATATTAAATAGAAAGAAGCTATTAGCACTCTTAGACTTAGGAGTATAAGAGAACTACATTTCCTTACGCAGAGTATAGCTAGCTAGACTACACCTCTTATACAAAGAACACTTGTATTAGCTCTAAGTAGCTAATAGAGAACTAATGCTAGAAAAAGCAGTTATAACGTACAAAGTTAAGTGCTAACCTCTTTAGATATAAGGACACTATAAGTTAATATTACTAGATATTCTAAGTACAGCTACTTATAATGTTATATTAGGATTACTATAGTTACAAAAGCATAACCTATAGATTAATAAGAAAGATAATTAGCTTTTGTTTAAAGAGTGTAGATATAGTACAACTATACACTAGCCTATATAACCTACGCTAGAGTTAGTAGATAAGAAGAAGATTAATAATATCTTTTTAAACTATAAGATGTGCTAAAATAGTGTAATTAATTATATAGACCTAAACAGCTCCTCTATAACAATTAAAGAGAAAGACAGTGTAACTTCTGCTATACTAGGTATATACTGTTAGTACGCCTAGATGTTTAAAGAAGAGCTATCTGTAAAAGCGCTACCTAAGCACTAACCTTAGAATTGTAAGATTAAGCTCTAGGAAGGAAAAGAACTACCCTTTAGGCCTATATACTAGTTATCTAAGAAAGAACTTAAGATACTAAGAGACTATATTAAGAAGAACCTTATAAAAGAATTTATTAAAAAATCTAAATTTCTAGCAGGATTCCCTATTCTATTTATACTAAAGAAAGACAGTAAACTATAACTTTGCATTAATTACTAAAAGCTTAACAACATTATTATTAAAAATTAGTACCTACTGCCTAATATAATAGAGCTATAAGACTAGTTAGTAGAAGCAAAGTTCTTTACTGCACTTAACTTACGCAGAGTGTACAACCTAATACATATAAAAAAAGGCAAAGAATAGAAGATAGTGTTTAGAACTTGTTATAGACATTTAAAGTATACAGTTATGCTATTTAGGCTAACTAATACACTAGTAGTCTGCTAGGCTCTTATTAATAATATACTATAAGCACACCTAGACATTACTATAGTAGCCTACTTTAACAATATCCTAGTGTATAGTAAGATACTAGAAGAACATAAGGTCTATATATAACAGGTGTTAGAATACTTAGTATAAGTAGACCTTAGGCTAAAGCTAGAGAAGTGTAAATAGCATAAGGACAAAGTAGAGTTCCTTAGCTATATTATAGAAAGGTACAGAGTTAAGATAAGCAAAATAAAGATATAGGTAGTAAAGGATTAGCAAACACCTAAAACTGTTAAGAACATTTAAGAGTTTCTTAGATTTGTTAACTTTAACTAACACTTTATTAAGAATTACTCTCTTAGAGCCTTACTACTTACTAAGCTTACGTAGAAGAATGTACTATTTAAGTAAGAACAAGCGCAGAAAGACATATTCTAATTACTTAAGCAAGTATATATAGAGCTACTAACTATAATTATATTTAAAAGTAGAAAGCTGCTTTAACTTAAAACTAATACTTTAGATTTAGTATTAAGAGCATATATAATATAAGAACAAGATAGCTTATAGCACCTAATTACCTACTACTTACGCAAGTTCTTAGAACCTAAAGAACACTATAATATACACAATAAAGAACTCTTAGCAATTATATTAGCTCTAGAACACTAGAGAGTTTACGCAGAAAGTTGCTTAGACCTTACTATCTATATAGATTATAAGAATCTAGTACAGTTTACTATAACTGAGGAAATAATTAGAAACAGGTTTAATGGGCAGAACTACTAGAATAATATATGTTTAAGATCCTATACATACTAGGAAAGAATAATAGTAGAGCTAATATACTTAGCTAACAATATAACCTTGCAAGAACTAAAACAATTAACAAGCACGCTATACTTAGAGTTAATAAGAATAGATTGTTAGGACTATTACAGCAGCTTAACAATATAATGTAGGTTTAAGTAGAACAACGTATTCTGTTAGAAGTACTAGAAGAATTACAGAAAGAAATTATAGCTAGTTACTATAATAACCTGCTTTATAGACACTCTAGTATTATAAAGATAATAGAACTTATTAAGAGACACTATAAGTTTCTAAATATAAAAGATAAGATTACTAAATACATAAAAGATTATATAGATTACTAGAAAAATAAGTATAGCACATACACTAAATACAGAGAGGTAGAGGTAATAGAGCTACTTACAGCCTCTTAGATAAATATTACAATAGACTTTGTTATACAGTTACCTATCTCTAAGGACCCTGTTACAGGATATAGCTATAACGTAATCTTTGTTGTAGTAGACAGATTTATAAAAGCTATAGAAATAATACCCTTCTAACATAGTTATACTACAGAGCAGCTTACTTAAGTATTTCTAGACTAAGTTGTTAGGCATTATAGTATTCCTAAATTAATTATTAGTAATAGAGATAAGCTCTTTATGTTAAACTATTAGACAACACTCTTAGTAGCTGTTAGTACTAAGAAGAAGCTGTCTACAGCCTATTATCTGTAGACAAACAGATAGACTAAATAAATAAACTAAACTATAGAAATATTCCTACAGATATATAGCAACTAGCAGTAAAACAACTAGGTTTTACTATTACCTATAGCACAGATTGTATATAATAATAAGTTATTAGAAGTAATAAGCGTAATACTGTTCTTCTTAAATTATAGAAGACACCTAAATCTCTTTACTAGAGCACTAGACATGCTAGTACAAACAGAATTAGCAATCTTCTTAGTTTAGAAACTAAAGAAAGTATATAAGAGAATACTAGAAAACATTAGCAAGACTTAAGAATAAGCAATCTCTTATATTAATTAGAAATAAAAAACAGCACCTTAGCTAAAAGAAGAGGATAAAGTCTATCTTCTTATAAGAAACCTTAAAATATAAAGACCTATAAAGAAACTAGATTACATTAAAGTTAAACTATTTTTTATTTCTAAGCAGATAAGCCTAGTTAACTATAGACTTGCTTTGTCTAAGAATAGAAAGATTTATCTAGTGTTCTACATATCCCTATTAGAACTAGCTAACTCTAGAACACTAATCTAGAAAGACTTCTACTACTAGGTTAATATTAACAACAAGTAGGAAGTTAAAAAAATAATACAACATTGTAATATTAGTAATAGTAACAAATACCTAGTTAAATAGTTAGAGTACCTAGACTTAGAAAATATATAGGAACTAACTACGCACCTTATAAACTGCTAGTAGATATTAAAGTAATTTAAAGAGACTAATTAGGCAATAATATATTACTCTTCTAGTACTTTAAAGGATAACCTTTAAAGGCACTCTAGGTACTAGGCAATAATAAGAACTTATTAGACAGACTAGTTAACTTAATAGTCCTTGTCTCTAGCTGCTTCTGCTCTTTAATACTACGCTCCTCTACTGCAATAGCCTCTTTAGCACAACAGTCTAATAAATCTATTTATTATTATAACTACTCCTTACGCGCACAGGCTACATACAGGTTCTCTATAGCCTTTTTAAATATCTAGAGTGCTTTAGTTTATACTTTATAACTTTCTTTTATATAAACACATAACTTCTCTTTCTTAGACGCTAGTGTTGCAGTAAAGGTTACACATTACATAAGTGCTAGATTAGAACACATAGCCTATTACAGATTATTACAGAACCTAATCCTACCTATTACAGATTATTACAGAACCTAATCCTAGAGTACAATCTCCCTCTTTAGAACACTTAGAGATTAATCCTAATACTACAGGTATATAGATGTAATCCTTTACTATAATAATAATACAAGGAACTTAATTACCTCTTTTACTTATTAATTACTCTTTCTAGTTCTCTTAGCTCTAACAGTTATAAGCCTAGTTGTATAAAGACTACACAGTAGATTTTCCCTGCGTACTTTATATAGCTAAGAAGCTAGTTAAGATTAATTATATACTTTTAAACACCTAATCCTCTCCTAATTCTAACTATAGAATCTGACTCTTAACTGTTAACTAGACAGGTTCTTCTTAAGAACAGATCTAATTAGCTATACTAGTTTGCCTAGCTTAAGCTCTATGCAAGAGACAAGGTAGTATAGGATTAGATTAATCTAGATAGCAAAACTGTCGCAACAATTAATAAGCAGGAACCTAAGTATTCTAAACTCCTGCCTAAACTACTAAAACCTTTAAAACTATCTGTCCTAAACACTCTAGGGAGCAGTAACAAATCTACAATTAATGTTGCTAGCACACCTAATTAATCTTCTAAGGATTAAGAGAAATATAAGCTAGAACTCTAGATGTACAACCTTAAGACAGAGGCGTATAAGCTTACTATTAAGAATTATCCTAAGGATGTCTAGAAATACAAAATCGCAACCTTAAAATAGGTTAGAATGTTAGCTAAACTAAGCAACATCTAAGACTAGATTAATAAGACTGTTTTAGCTAATTTAATAGCTCTAGTATTAATTAAGATGCTAAATTCTTAAGAATTAACCCTACAGGCTCTAATCTAAATCCTTAAGAATAATCTTGCCTTAACAGATAGCAATACAATGTATCTAGTCTAACAGTAATATTAATCTTATCTTAAGAAGGCCTAATTAGGCTAGATATTACTAGAGAAGTAGTTTAATAAATAGCAAGTCCTTTATAGCAAAGCTTAAGCATTTAAGATTACTAAGATTAAGGAATAACTTGCCCTTACAGATTTCCTTAATGCAATTGCTCCTAAAATTGCCCCTAAATAGTCTTATATAATAAAACAGCAAGTAATTATAGATTTAGCGTTTAATTAACTACTAATAAGTATGTATAATCTCTTAAAGGTCTTTACTCTAATACTCTAAGAACAAGCAATTAGCTATATTAGAGGTAAAGGAAACACAGCCTTTGCAACCCTAAGAGGAAACTCTAACTAGGATAAAAAGACTAGATTAAATAGAAAGAGATGCTCTTACAAACCTAAAGGACTCTACACTTAGGATCTAATTAACTGCTAAAGACTCTAAACTGCTGTTATAGGATCTACCTCTACTAGATTACTAAAAATCTCTTTATTAAATTTTAATAAGACAAAGATTAAAGAAAGACTTAATAGTTCTAAATAGACTAAGCTAAGGGAATAGATTAAGGAAGCTAGATAGAAGACTAAAACAACTAGATTAACTAGAGATACACCTACCTTAGCAAAATTTCCTAGATTAATCTTAGCAGCTATTATTAATCCCTCCTAATTTAATCTAGAAACAGACAGAGTATACTCTGTAATTAAGTATAAGCATCCTCTATCTATAAGCACTATCCTTAATAGAGGAGGAGCAGTTTATCTAGTTAATAACTAATTACTACTTATTTCTAGATTATTTAAACAATCTAATCCTAATAATACTATTAATACAGGAACTTAATCTCTTCTAGTATTAGGATTAGGAAACTAAATCCTTAAAGGAGCACTTAACAGGAATAATAGACTAAAGACTAAGGATCTAGTTCTTAAGAATGTTAAGGTAGTTAAGGGTTTTTACATTAATATTGTATCTAAGGCACATCTTAAACAGTTAGGTATATAGTACTTTAGTTTAGATAACACACTTAGACATAGAACAATTAAGAACAACATAATTATAGCTAAGCTACATACTGCTTATAATCTTGCTTTTATTAAATATAATAAGGTTTTCTTTTACTCTACTCCTAATATAAACACAACAGCAAAATTATTAAAACCTATAGCAAGATTAGACAGTAAAGAGCTATAGTATTAAAGATTAGGTTACCTAGAACAGAGAGCACTTTAATTATTAGTATAAGCTACTTAGAACATCTATATTAACAGAACTAAAAGGATAGAATGTTAGGATTGTTTAATTACTTACTTAACACAAGTTATATTAAGGCGTCTAAGAGAACAATTACTAAGGCTGTTCTACAGAATTTTATAGGACCTTTTTAATATGCTAACTAGACAAATAAATAAAGAGTAGACAATAATTATTAAAGAAGATTACTTAGAAAAGCTTTTTAATTACAACCTACAATCTAAAAGTTTTAATAAGATTATAAGAGTTATTAAACTATTTAAGGAATAGGTTAAATAAAAGTATTAACTTAATATTGTTAAAATCTACTAGGATAACAATACAGCTACTAAACTATAGAGAGGTTAATTACAGCATAAAGAATAGGCAGATTAGAAAGGAATTAAGATCCTTACTCTTCTGCCTGACACTTACAAACTAAACAGATTAGCTAAAAGAGCAGGACAAGAGTTAATTACTAAGTCTATAAAGATAAGGACTAGAGCAAATCTCCTAGCTAAGCTCTAGCTAGAGATTATAGACTCTGCTGCCTATTTACACAGGATTAGCCTAACAGCAATCTATAACTTCTAATTACCTAACAAAGTGCTTAATAAT
>SATZ01000222.1:0-57839 GCA_004335205.1 Ascochyta viciae-villosae
GGAGGAGCACGACATCGTACGTGGCGGCCGGGAGGCTTGCCAGACCTGCAGCAACGCGGTCGAGCATCTGCAGGTCGGTCGAGGAGCGGTCATGGATCTCGTATATGCTGTTCAGCTTCTCTGGGTGCGCCGCAACCGAAGGCGGCGCGACGATGAGTGTTCGTGAAGCCATGGCGGGGTCGTGGCGGGGCGGGCAACAATCGTGTGGCAATCTGACGCGGTGCTCAGGTGTCGTGAAGAACGTCAATCGTAAGTCGAGGAATAGAGAGGAGAAAACTGAGCAATCAAGGCCGCGATATTGCCGCATTTGACTAAACTTCGCGATTCACACTTCCGGCGCTCGGAGAAAGCATTTCAGTGCGGCGTCGCGGTCATCAGCCACGTGATTGGTCGATGGCGAGCTTCGGACAGTCATTCGAGCGTGACATTCAGGCCAGGGTCGGCCCAGAGTCGGCCGCTGGACCCGCTTTGGCAGCCGTGCTACTTAAAACCTGGGGTACCATGACGCCGCACAAGCACCACCGGACACACTTGCGTAGCACAAAGCCAGCCCCCCTCATGCTCAGCCCACGCGAGGGGCAGCCCGGGACTTTTGCTGTGCTCGACGCTCAGACGAGGCCCCTTCAAGCCATTGGAGAAGACGGCCGGCGGAGCAATAGTGCAAACGTCGAGTGCGTTCGTTCACCCTGTCAGGTACCGTATGACGTAGAACCTTGCAGTCTGCAGTCTGCAGTCCCCCCAGCATCAGGAACCGACAGTCTGTCTATAGCGCCAGTAGACTGCGTAACACGCCGGAATGCTGCTCACTGCTTTCAGGGGGGCCGAGGCAGAGTTTCGAGGCGTTTCCACGCCTTTCAAGGGTCCAACTGCTGACCGTGATGTAAAGGGAAGTCGCGCCTGACCCCGCTCGCTCCAGCTCGCGTGCTCTTGCATCTTCCTTTGATCTCACCTCTCACCCAATTTCCAGCAATTGTACTCAACAGTTACTCTGAACCACCATCAGTCTCCCAGTGAGGCTTACTCTGCAAGGTACGTGCTCGCGGTGGTGCTGATCGCAATGGCTCCATGCAACTACGCCATAGGTATCACGAGACCATTCTTACGTGACCATACAGACCCACCGTAGCTTCGAGCTCCGACCTCCCCGTGCCTGGACTACTTCAACCTCACGCTGCCCACCTTTGACTCTTGCTTCACACAACTTGTGCTCAATCATCTCAATCCTCACCAAACAGTAAGCTCTTACCTTCCTGCTCACCGTCCTACTACATAGAGCTTCTACGAGCACATCAAGCTGCTCAATGCGGATGCTCGAATGGCCAAAGAGACTTCTGTTCTTGCTGACATTCGACAGTGACTCGCTCTCACAAGTGGACTGACCGTGACCATGCCGGCATTGCCGATGGCAGTGCTGAGCGTGAGTCGAGGCTTCCTCGCTACTTTGCCAAGTCAGGCCATGCCGACACTGATCCTACCAAGACCAAGAAGGACGGCAGTGGAAAAGGCAATTGGTACGTCACGCCTGCATATATTACCACTAAAGCTTCCAAGAATCACTCCCATATCTCTACCACCCATGTAAGCAGTCCGTACTGACACCACACCAGGGGCCGAGACGGCGACGAGGTCGAAGATATGCCCTACAACATGAACAATGCGCGCCGCCGCAGTAACTCGTCTACCCATCAGCTCAAAGACTTCAAGACTAAGTTCGAGACCATCGAGACCGAGCCCGTCTTCGAAGAGGAGCTCCATGGCGCCATTGGCGAGGAGCTCGAGAAGCAGAGCACCACCTCCAGCTCCAACAAGAGCATTGACGAGGAGGATGGTGAGAGGAAGTTGTAGGATGAACATGGACCTAGGCTTCACGGCTCAATCCCGCAGGGAAGCCTATGGATGCTATATGGTAGAAGTTTAAGGGAGCATGGCTGCAGACCAGTTGGGTGACTGGTCTGTGGGAAGCCAATGCTGACCCTGGGATCAGCTGCTCTTAGGTGTATGGTGTGTACAACGTCTGACGCAAACAAGGCAATTTGTAACAACTTCGAGGTACGAGTCACGAATATAAAACCAATCAAAAGTCTATGACGAGTCCTAGCAGAATTGAGGTGATTGATGTATGTGTGTTTGTTGATTGTGTAGACATCTGCATAACCTCCAAATATCCAACCAGAGGTATACAGCACATGATTTCCATGGTGCTTCCAGAGTCCCAACGCCATCGCTATGCAAATAGATAGTTTCCATTACTTCCTCGCCCGCTTCTCACTCGGCTGGCTCCCCTCGCTGAGCTCGCTAGCACTCCTTTTGTGGCCTGCGCCTTGACTGGTAGCACGGCTCGTTTGAGCAGCACTCTCATCCTCGCCTTCTGCATCGACGTCGTCTGCGTCTGCATCAGCTTGGCCATCCCGGGCTTCGGCTCGGGCATCACCGTCGCCATCAGCATCAGCATCATCATCGCCGTCGTCGTTGTCGTCGTCGTCGCCATCGCCTTCATCTCTATCAGCATTGGCCGGCGTATTCTGTGCCCCCGTATCGTCTTCGCCCTCGGCATCATCATCGTCTTCCTCTTCATCGCCAGCACCGTCCTCATTGCTATCACCCATGGGCGTCCCTTGACTATCAGCAATTTCCTTCTTCTCTGCATCTGCATTTGCATCGGGACCCTCCTGCTTAACGGCGCCGGCACCACCACCACCACCACCACCACCACCACCTGCGCCTGTGCCTGCGCGCGCAGCCTTCATGCGACTCAGGACCCTGCACTCGCCCATTTCCTTCTCCTTTACTTTGCGCACGTCGAGCAGCCTGCTGACCTTTGCTACGAGCTGCTCGAACACGTCGGCTACTTTGCTGGTGGGGAGGGGGATCATGTCTGGGACGCCGAGTTCCTGCAGTGCGGATGCGATTTTTTGCGTTTGCACGTTCGATTTGGCTTGGCGCATCTTGAGCAGCTTGTCTGAGCCGAAGGTTACGCCTGAGGTGAGGCGGTCGTGGGTGGAGACGGCGAAGCGGTGTTCTTGGTGTGGGGAGAGCGTCTTGACGGGTGTCTGTGAGGGTGCCGAGGGAGGGAGTGCCATGCTTGTTCGTCGGTTTGCGGGGTTGGAAGATACGCCTGCAGGTGTATTGATCATGTCGTTTGCCGAGAGGGAGAGGCGGCCCGGCGCGTTGGAGCCACCTGACGAGCGCTTCTTGCTGCGGTCCTGCTGGAAGAGTTGCTGGAATAGTGCCTGCAGAGCGGTGCTGGATGTGAAGGATTGCAGGCCTGCGGCGGTGGAGGTGTTGGCTTGCGGCGCATCAAGGCGGGAGCGGAGCTCTTCGCGTTCGGCGTCGAGGCGCACGGCGGCCATGTTGATGCGTTGCAGTTCTGTAAGGAGGAACTCTTCTTCCTTGACTTCGTCCATGTTTCTGTTCATGAGCGCTGTGGCGAGCATCTTGCGGTTGCGCTCCATGACCGGGTCGAACTTGGAGAGCGTTTCGTAGAGGCTGTATTGGTCGGCGTCCATCTGAACTTCAGGGATGCGGAGCTTCATCAGCTTGGCAGAAATGTCGTAGAAGCGCGCCTTCATTTCCTCGAGAGAACGTTCTTTATCTCGTGGAGGAGCGAACGGTAATGTAGCCAGCGAGTTTGAATCAGCGTCACCGTCCTGCTGTGCAGTTTGCGCGAGCTCTCGCTCCCGTCTCTTTAACGCCTGCCATTCGTAGCGATCCCATATCACTGCCCACCGGTAGGAATAATCCTTCACGATGCCAAACAGGTAGTCTGTCTCCTCTCGACTCCAATCGTCGCTCCGTAGATGAGCATCGTATTCTTCGTCTGTAAAGTCGGGCATGTCGACCGTGATGTTGTACTTGACGTAGTCGGCGCAAGATTCGATGTAATCCGTAGGTTCGCTGTCCTGCATCGCAGCATCTTCGCCTTCCTGCACCGGTGGTGCCGTCATGGGTTTGCGCCGCCAATGCTTGAGTACGAGGCCGTCGAGGCGCGCTGGATTCGTAAACGGCTGTTGGATCCTAGATCACGCGGTCAGAACCTGATTCAGTGAAGCAAATTGCGCTCCAACTACCATTTCTTTGCAGGGCCGGTGCTCTGCCTCTTCGCGCGGTATGCCTTCTTCTCTTCGTAGACTGCGACCGGTGGTGGGCGCTCGCCATACAACGCCGCGACTTCACGCGCAACGCCCTCTATGCACAAGCGTTAGCCGCGGTTCTTTTGCAAGCCCAGAAACATGCGCAGGTGCCTCCAGAACGTACGTATTCTTTTCGATCCTCCGCCCTTCTTCGACTTCTTCTGCGCTGTCGGGGGCGCTACATCGCCAACAGGCAGCCCGAGCATATCGCGCACATCGCGACCTGACGCCATCGCGATTTTATTTCGATTCGATCTGGCGGGGTGAAAGTGTTGGAAGACGTCGTTGTTGATGGTTTTGCAGGGGTGTCGTGGGCGCGTTCAGATGCTGGGAACTTGTGCGGGAGCAGCGCCAAGCCCATGTCATGTCACTTTCAGTGGTTCGGTGCAGCAGTTACTTTGCCAAAATCACTCAATCATCAACCATACGCCAATGGTGCACAGTCAGTTTCTTTTTGGAAGATTTGTCTCTATTTGCTCCGCTCTCCTTTAACTAAAAACACCAGAACCCATCGCTCACATCCACAATACAGACAAGTCCCAACGAAGGAGACTCCTTTACATGCTATGTTTTTCTCCCACCGTGACACAAACATGAAATGATAAACGATGATGAATGAGATGCCAACTTCGTACCACCAAAGACGCAACGCCGCGTACGCCGATATAAATGACTTCCGGAGAACAAGCTGCTGTGCAGGTGCAGCTCATTGCCTCGAAAGCCGGGTTGAAGAAGATGATGATGAAAAGAAGAGATCCAGGCTGGCGTCGAGGTGGTTCGGTCGTCGTGAGAGTATTACCTAAGATACCGGAAGGAGATTTCGATCCCGTCTATCAATCATTACAAAATACCTATACAGGAAAAACGTGGCTGATAAAAGTTCGCTCAAGGAACGAACTCCAGGATGCAACGCAATACGCAGGAAATCACATGTGACAGAACCACTAGTTGCTGCTTCCGCCGCAGCAGAGTATCTTGGAAAGCTTCTGCATGAAGCCTTCCTTCTCAGGCTCCTGCCGCCTCGGCTGCTGGGCACTCGGGCTCTCGGCAGGGGCTGCGCGGTTCTGGTTCGCGTTCAGGTTCGGCTGGCTGTGCTGGAATTGCGCCTGGTTGGAGGCTGCGTCGGGTCGTGCTAGCTCTCCCATGCTCTGCCTCTTGACTTCGGCCCCACGGGCTGTCTGGTCCCTTGGGCTTCTTCCGGGCTGGGCTCGTGTCGCCCCGGGCTTTGGGAGAGGCTCGTTTAAACGGTGGTGGTCGACGGGCAGGTGCGTCTTGGGCTGCCTGTGAGGCTGGCCGTGAACGTTGACGGCGGTGGAAGAGTTCTGGTGGATGTTGGAATGGTGCATCTGTTGAACTGCCGAGGGGTGGGATTTCATTACCTCCCAGCCCTTTCCATTGTTCAGCTTCATCCAGTCGTATTCGCCGTCCTCGACCTCCCCGGTGCTCTTGAGCGCCTGGGTGAAGAGTTCACGCAGATAGTCGTAGTCGGGTGTATCCTCGAAACCGAGGTTACGGACGTAGCTCAGGTACTTGTTAAACTCCTCTGTGGCTTGTGGTTAGCGGTTTTCAGGTAGTGTGATGTTGCGTCAACGTACCAGGGAAGCTGTCGCAGAGATCCTTGATAGGAGTCGTCTGCTTCTTCTCGCCAATCTTCTCGTACTTCTGCTTGTTGGTTGCAGCCTTCAGGCCTTGCCATGGGAGACCGCCGCGAAGGAAGTACATGAAAACGTGACCTAGGGCTTCCAGGTCGTCCCTACGAGACTGTTCGCGTCCCAGATGGGTGTTGATACTCATGTAACGCGCCGTACCGGAGAGAGACTTGCGCTCCCTGTACGGGATATGCTGCTTCGTCTTAGGGTCACGGTATTGCTTGGCCATACCAAAGTCCACGACGTGAATTACGTTAGCACTCTTGGAGCCTGGTCGGCCAATGAGGAAGTTGTCAGGCTTGATGTCGCGGTAGATGAGGTTCTTCTCGTGGATGGTCTGGACCCTCGACAGCTGGACACACGTTAGTACTTGATACTCGTAGCATCATCGTGGAGACGCACCATCTGCTTGGCGACCATGACAACAGTTTTGATGGAGAACTTCCTGTTGCAGTGGTCGAACAGGTCCTCCAAGCTGGGTCCAAGCAGGTCAATGACCAGGATGTTGTGCAGGCCCTCCTGACCGAAGTAGTAGACATTAGGGATTCCGGCTGCGACGTGTCAGTTGAGTCGGTGCATGTGGTGGATAGCGATTGGGAATGCAGGTGGCTGTGTTTGGTTGGGGCGGCGGCGATGTTGATGAAGAGACAGCATGAGCAAGAGCAGTGACAGTGACAGTAGTGGCAGCAGCAGCAGCAGCAGCAGCAGTAGCAGCAGTATCAAAGACGTTGCGTGCGTTGTGTTTTATGCCAGACACGGCATGCACATGAGCGCAGTTGCAGCTGCCAAGGCAGCGTCCAAGGTACAAACCGTGCCTCTGCTCGCTTGGACGGGCGACATCAGGGTGAATAGGGGCAGCGAGAGAACTTACGGCAGCCGACGAGGATCTTGTAGGTGCGGTACTCATCGCGCAGTTGGGGGGCGTCACTCTTGCGCGGCTCGAACTTGATGGCGACCTGCTGCTGGTTGAGCAGGTTGGTGCCCTCAAAAATGACGCCGAAGGAGCCCTCGCCAATCTTCTTGCCGACGCGGTAGTGGACGCCGACGACGTTGGAGGAAGTGCTGCCGCTCGCCATGGTGGGTGAGTGGGCGAGGTCGAGGTCGAGGGGAGGAGAGGGTGCAGGTGCAGCAGCGGGGACGGCGGGTGGTGGGCGGTGGACGCAGGAGAGACGCGGTGCGGTGAGCGATGGGGGTGCAAAGGCGTCTCCGGAGGTCGGCTGGGGCTATGCAGGCCGGCGAGTCGTCTCAGTCTCCAGGGTCGGCTCAGGAACGTCGAGGGCTGTCCACGGGCGGGCGACGGGGCTGCAGCAGCGGGCAGCTGGGCAAACAATGGAGAGTATCGCTGCGCTGGCAAAACAATGGGCGGTGGTGAGGACAGGAGAGTGATCGACTCGCGATGGAAAAGACGTGGGACCTGGGGTGCGAGCAGAACACGGCGGCTGGACTGGACAGGCGCTAGGCCCGTTTCCAGCAGCGTCAGTGCGCCCTTAGCATCCATTCATTCATTCATTCATTCATTCAGCCAGTCAGTCAGTCAGTCAGTAAGTCAGCAAGTCAGCAAGTCACTAAGTCATTCAGTCAGTCAAGTCAGGCAAGGCAGGCACTCAGGCACTCGGTGAGTCTGTCATCCACGGCGGCGTGTGCCAGAAAACGGCAGGCCCACTCGCCGGCGGACAGAGAACGTCTTGCACGCACCCGCTGCCTGTCTCGGCGGCAGAGGCCGTCATTACTGTCATTTGTTTTTGTTGTTGTTGTTGTTGTGGGCGTTGCTGCTGCGTGCACACGCTCCCCGTCGTACCTGCGTTCTCTGCTCATTCCCTCGGCCGCGAGCTCATTTAGGAAGGAACGTCGTACGAATCGCGGTGCCTGGAGGGAGCGCTGCACACCTGGCAGGCTGGCACAGACTACAGTGGGCACACCTGCCACAGCTCGTCGACACCGCCGCAGCCGTTGACGTGTACCGCCCAGCCTCGTTGGCTGCCACCGCCTCGCTGTCTGTCCCAGCCCGTCGCCCTGCACATGCTCGCCTTGCCGTGGTACGACGCCCTTCTCCTTTGTGTCATGACCGTGGTGCACTCCGGCCGCTATGCCGGAACCTGGGCAAGTGGACTGCCTGCAGCGACAAAACGGTCGCCGGCCTTGATTGGAGCGCCGTGCTCAAGCCACTCCCTGCCCTGAACAGGCCCAGGGCCCACTCGAGAAATGAACCGGTTCGCATCGACCGAGGGTCTGGAACCGTTGTGCAGTCTGTGCAAGCGTGCCGATGCTTTTTGTGTATGTACACATCTACCTACACGAATCGAAATGTGCATGACAGCCGCGCTGCTGAAATGACGCCTGCCAACCCTATCGCTATCACTATCGCTATCGCTGTTGCTGTTGCTGTTGCTGTTGCTACAAAGCTTGAATGACAAAATCCTACCAAAAGCGCCGTTGCAGGCCGCTGTGCTCTTTTCGAAACGCCGTGCCCAATGCTTTCCCATGCAGTTCGCCCAAGTGAAACAGGGTCCCTCATCCCCACAACATCAATCGCTGCACTGTCCTACGTTTCCTACGTTGCCTACGACTCCTGCATGGCTACATCTTGATCCTGGTCCGTGCCGTTGCCAACGCCGTCTTCAACAGCCGAAGCTCCAGCCGCTGGACCCACTTCCTCCTCGCCAGACTCGGCTTGGGCCGAAGAGCCTCGCAGGAGTTCCCTCTTCTCCGCCACATAGGCGTTCTTGCCTGCTCTACACGCTGCCTTGAACCACTGGTCAAGCCGGTTCTTCTCGAGGTTTTCTTGCAACTTCTCATCATCAAGCAGGTTGTCCTTGATGATGGGCTCGCGAAGATCTTCGAGTGGGAACCGCACGCAGAGCTCTCCATGGGTGCCACCTGCACCAACCAAGGCTGCGAGCTGCTTGGGCCAAACAACACGGTTGTGCTCGTCAATGTCTACACAAACATTAGCGGAATCGTTCGCCTTCTACAAGAGGCAAACTCACCAATCAACCTCATAAGGCCCCGGAAAGTCCAGCCAACGTTGGTCGAGAGCAGGAACTCCTCGAGAGTCGCATCTGAAATGTCCCTGGTGTTGTTGATCTCAGCCCAGTTGTCCTTGTTGCAAAGCCGCTTCCAGATCAGCTTCAGCAGGCCATCGCGTGTTGTCCGGTGGATGCTGTGCCAGTTGGCGGCTAGAACCCGCAGTGCGAAAGTAAACTCGTTGGACTGCATCAATGAGGTAGGCTCCCTCTCGCCTCGATCGTTCATCAAGGTGAGAATGTCGATCATCAAGGAAGGATCAACAACCTTGTGGTGGATAAGGTTCTCGAAACCTTCCTTCAGGAGTGACGCGTGTGCTGGTCGCTCTTGAAGGGGACCCTGCGCGTACTCCTCCATGAGAAGGTTCAGTGCAGTTTCGTCGTCGAGAGCTTGGTCGATGGTCGATGACAGATGCTCGTACAGTATTTCCTGCACATTGGCGTACTCCAGTTGATCTACTACAGCCTTGTAGTTCTGCTCTCGGATTTTCTCTACCTTGGACAGCTCGTGACCGTGTCCGTTGCTGGTTTGTGCCTGTCCAGGGATTTCCTCCTTCTGGCAAAGCATTACGAGCTTGCACATGGACAGTTCGACCTTGTTGCACCAAGCGTTGGTCTCTTGTTTGTTCGCGGCCTCGAAGAGAGCTTCGGCAGCAGCTTCGTAGTCTTTCTCACCAGACACTTCATTGATCCACCTAAGCCTTGCACGAGATGGATCTGCGCGCAAGAACTTGCTCAATGCCGCCTGGTTTAAGTGCTCAGGCTCGAACATCTGCGCGGACTGGCCCTCATTGATGTGCTTCAAGTAGAAGGCCTCGGCCCACTCGTCTCCGTAGATATCAAAGTATCGACTGATGCGCTCCTTGATCTTCTTCAGCTTGACTGTGCTTTCCGCAATCTCCATCTTGCTTCGAGTTGCTGCCTTCTCCGACTCAAGCCACTTAGACTCGTCCCAGACTAGGTTGACCAGGGTTGGCATGTCTCGATACTGTTCAGCCAAGTTCATCCCTTCGGTCGCCAGGCCAAGCTCCATGAGACCATAGATATGGTCCGGTCGGACCTTGCTATCCCATTCGTCTCGAAGGCTACGACCTTGTTCTCGCGTTTTCTCGTCAATCTGCTCGAGGCACCACTGGAAGCGCTCGACGTGAGTCTGGCAACCAATTCTGACCATGCGCGGATTGTCTTTGGCAATTTTCTGCGAGAGAGTCTCCTGCAGACCTTCCTCGTAATTTTCTACAGCCAGGTTGCGTCCAACGTCTACAAGGCTACGAACAGAGCTGACAACGTTGTGCGAAGAGGTCCAAAACTGGGGCAGCTCCTCATAACCTTGGCCGGGCTTCAGAATGCCATCATCGAGCGAATCGGAATCGAGCCCATACGACTCAACGTTCGCTAGTCGAAAGCTGAACCCTGTCTCCAGGGTTACGAGCATGACATCGGAGCCTTCGCTGAGCCGCTGCATGATGGATGGCTGCTCCTTTCCGCCTTCCTTCATGTAGAAAGTACGCAAGTAGTTCCACCCCCACGGAATGAGCACACCAATGGAGTCAACGTCTCTAAGAAAGTATTGTCGAATCGGGTCTGTTTCGCCAAGATCAGGGTTGATGGGCGTCTTATAGCGTTCGTTCAACGCCTTGATAATGTCGCTCATAAGAATCTTTTCTGGGTATGCGTCTGGGTGCGCCTGCTGATCCTGCAGTTTCGCTTCATACCAGTTCCACAGCTTGTGTGCAGCGGCAAGCTTCTCAGCGTGCCACAACAAGCGCCACTTCGTCAGAAAAGGCAACGTAGGGTAGTCAGATCGCAAGTGCGATATTAGGGTTCGCAAAGCGGAAGCGCGAGTCTTGAACTGTTCGTCCATGGAGGAGGTAACCTTGTCGAGGTAGTCGTAAGAAGAGCTGATGATACCCATGCTGACATCTAGTGCTGCTTGTGCAGTCTCTTCTTCGGAGAATGAAAACCGTGATTTGACGGAGAAATCCAAGATGTTGCCCGATCTCGAACTGAAGAATGTGGCTTGCTCCAATTTGCTTCGGGCTGTGACCTTCAGCCTTTCTGCACCCGCATCGTCCGTCGCTGGCGGGTGCGCGCTGAATTGTAGGATCCCAGATCCTTGTACAAATATCAAAGCGGTGGACTTTCGTTCCTTTCGGGTGGTTGCTGCTGTAGACAGTCCTGAGACTACAACGTTGAGCTCTTCTCGGAAGTAAACTGCGTCCTGAAATGGAAGACTAGATCTTCCAGAGTCCGCAAGAAGTTGCACCTCAGGACTTTCTTCCGGTTGAGCTAGAGATGCGATAACAATAGCGCCAGGGAATTGTACGAATGCTGTGTGTCCAGGTTGAGGGACCAGAAGTTTTCCCGTGGGTTCTGTGGGTAAATGCTCCTGGTGAAAGGTTTTGATGGGTATGACCCTGTTGACTGAGCCTCCTACAGCCGTCAAGTCCACTTCCAAGAGCGAATAGTCGAGTGTATGACGTCCGAATAAAGCCACGAGTACCAAAAGACTCACCGAACCAGGCAACCGTTGTTGTTCTCGGATTGCAAAGTCCAGTACTTGCACATCAGACTGGGCCCGAAGTTCAGGCGATGTCCCTGTCTGTACAGCTGAGAGCATCTCCCTGTGGACATCGATCTCGTGCTTGAAGATTTGTTGTCCTGACCAGCTCAGATCCCACAACTGAAACAAGCCGTTTCTTGTGGTTGTGATTACTTCCATCTGACCCTTCGAGTCGGACGGGCGCGCCTTGACTGATGCAATCGTCTTTCGAATAGCGCCTCCCAGCAGCCCTCGTAGACTGAAAAGACTGCTGCCTGAGCTACTGGGGCCGTTCAAAATGGTGGTACTGACACTGGGTCGTCCTTGCGAATCGCGTAGAGTCAATTGGGCAAGTCTGCCGCTGCTGAAATTCAAGATGAAACCTGCATGCTCAATGTCGACCAAATCGGTTATGACCTCCCCAGAGTATAGCTTTACAGATCCGTCCACTCCTTGGTGGCGTTGAGGGTACAGATTCCTGACCTCGGCGCTGTCGATGTTCTCCCAGAAGGTGATTCTGCCGCTGGAAGGCGCAACCGCAACGACGCCGTAATCATTGGTGGGGCCGTTGCGCACAATTGCGCCAAGTGGAAGTGGATCGGACGGTCTCAGGGCGAAGGGTAGTGGGAGGGTAACGACTTTCGTGGGGCCTGTTGCGCTGCTGTAGTCCCATACGAGGGCGCGGTCGGTCGTGAATGCGAGCGCAAGCCCAGCGGAGGAAACTGCAGAAGCTGTGTATGGAGCTGAGAGCATGTTAGCATGGGCGCGCTGGGACGGTAACTTGCGACATACTCGACGGGCGTGCAAGAGCCGATGGAAAACTGGGAAGTTTCCGGACGCTGTAGTTCACGTTCTTTGTCTGCACTCAATTAGCTGACTGCCTCCAGGCATACGCACAAGATAGCCTACAAGGTACTGGGTGCTGTCTTCCTTCAGCGCTCGTTTGGGAGGCGCCTTCTTTTCGCGGACTGGCATGTCCACTAATACAAGGGAATTTTCGAGGCTGCTGTGGCTGGCATGACCATTCATATTGGCACTGCCGTTGATCTTTGAATCTGCACCAGCAGTGATCTGGGAGGCCCCATCTTCGGCAATTTTACTGCGCTTTCGTCGAGGCTGGTCGTGCCCGTTGGAATCGCGCTGGCGTCGTCGAGTGCCGCGCAGTGAGCTACGCGCGCTCTGCAGCGATGCTTCCGGCGAGAACATGATAGACCGTGGGTATAGTAGAGCGAGTTTGACGCGAAAGGCGCGCCGACGATGGTGGTGGCTCCGCGATGGTGAGTTGGTTGACAGTTCATGTGTACCTTGTGTTTTCGAGCTCACTGACAGGGATGGCAGGCGCGCGCACGCGCCTTGGCGACTCTGCGGAGTTAACACGCAACTTCACCTCGCTTTCCCCGCCCCTCAACCCGCGTGGAGTGATAGCTACACATCGACATTAGCCGCATCGCATAGCTTACAGGCTTCAGTCGCGGTTTAACGGTCGTCAGACGCAGCATAACTCGTGCGCATTTTGGTCCATACACAAGCTGACTGAGAGGTCACAGACGTGCGTTGAGTCCTCTCTGAATTTGAAGGAAACATGCACGTATATAGATCTCTTGATTCACTCTTCCATCTCACATTCTCCCGTGGCCACTGATGTTTTGGTTGCAAGGCTTAGGGCGGCATTCATCTACGCTGCTCCCGGCAAGAACGACCGTGGGTTGGTGTCATGCTATGAGCAGGTCGCGTGAGAACCGTGTAAGGACTGCGACATACTCGGCATGGCGAAATTAGAGTTGTGCTGAATAAGACCAGACCTCACATTGCTTTCTGCAGCAGATCAAAACGGTCACAACAATATGGCGGTAATCCGAGTCTATCGAGGTTCAACCCCAGTATAGGGCATTTTGAGCACAATGATCCTGTCTTTAGACCTTGGAGGTCATCTCAGCACATCCGCTATCACGACGGAAACAGCGTTCTTAGCAAGCTATACCTACACAGTTCTGATAATACGGTTTCTGCATCAGATCTTAGCTTTCGTCTCTGCCCCCAAACGATCAAAGAGCGGCGCCGCTCGTCCTCCCCTGAACAACGCTAACATCTCCTTGCCCATCCACTGCTCCCTGCTCCTAGCCAACCCTCTTTCCAGGTCCGCAAACTTATCTCCTTGGATCAGCAGACCCGCTCCATTCGCTTTGCTCTGCTCGTTGAAGAGCCAACACACCGCAAGAGCGATGCTCTCAGGTTTGTTGATAGGTACACCGTTGGCAGCCATTTGCTTGGAATAGTCTTCTGGTGAAGCATTGAGACGTCTGTTGTTGGCGGTCAAGATGGGCGTGGTTGTGATACCTGGAGCGATCACACTTATTGAGATGGATAGTTTAGCGCATTCCTGCTTGAGTGCGCGCATGAGGCCCACCACACCTGCACACGTATTTAGTTCCTGATCCACATCTAGTGTTACTTCTCCTTCGGAAACACATACCATGCTTAGCAGCAGAATACAACGGTGCGCCAGCACTTGCCAGGTATCCCGCCAAACTCGCTGTCAACACAATTTCACCACCTTCCCGGTTTTTACGAAGGTAGTGGATGGCGAGTTTCGTCGTGTCGCTCGCAGCATCCATATCAAGTGTCAATACCCTCCGGTCCGGTTCTTTCAACTTTCCGTCGCCATCTAGCTCGTCGTTGAAGAACAAATCACCATACTCCGCAATGCCAGCATTTACAAAGACGCAGTCAATTCTGCCGAAGCGTTTGTAGGCTGCTTCGAAACCGGCCCGTTGGGAGGTCCAGGATGTGATGTTGCAGGTGTGGACCAGTAGGTGAGAGGCAGGGTGTTTAAGCGATTGAGGAGGGGGGTTGAGGTCGATCAAGACAAGATTGTGTTGAGAGTTCAGAGATGATAAAAGTTGAGCTGTCGCGAGACCAATCCCGGATGATGCGCCTGTGATGATAATTGTTTTGGGTGATGATTTGAGAGTAGTAAAGTTGTCAGCGTTAGGCTCGAATACTGTCATCTTGAGGGATGGTGAAGTTGGTTGCCAACGCTTTCGGTGTTTAAAAGCTGCTGGCACTGGATGTCGTGATGAACCGAGGTCTAGGTGAACGAACACACAGTCTCCGTGTGAGCCTTCGAAACGAATAGTAGGCAAGAATATGCTGATAGAGGATGTAGAGGAGAAGAGACAATGAACGACTTCAAAGGTGTACGCATTCAGAGCTTGAGTATCCTGACAACTGCCGTTAAGATTGGCACGCGTTTACCTAGGTAAATACTCTTGATGCAAGTCCAAGCTTACCGACCGACATGCGGGGTCGGCCTTCGCAGAAACGGATTGCGACAGCAAAGACAGTCTCAAAATGAGGTAAACAGACAAAAACACGATTGAATCGACTGTCATATAGGTTGCAATGAGGTAGTCAAGTCTGCAGTTCTCTAGGGTGCAAGCAACTACGACAATACGTTGAGACCTCAGATGATGTGGGATGACTGCCTTCAAGGAAAGCTTTCACTTTTCTTTCGACTCATACAAAGGACTTGGTCGATTCAGGTCGAAGACTGTTTGCGACGTTTCTTCAGAGGTTGTCCTGCTCGCCAGAGTTGAAGTAAAAAAACAACCATCTTCACGCGTTTCTAAGGGATGGTGCACGGGCCACGTAGACCAATCGACCACCTGGCGACACAGCGGCCTCAAGGTTCACGAGCATTCAGCAAACCAGCCCACCGACTCCGCGCGCGCCCAATCCTTTGCGGAGCAAACCAACCAACATGTGGAAACCTACTGTATTGCTCGCTGCTGCGCTGGCGGTTCCAGCTCAAGCTCTGCACTTCTTCATTGACGGCGCGGTCCAGAAGTGCTTCTTCGAGGAGCTCCCCAAGGACACTCTGGTTGTTGGTACGACCACCACAACCGCCACATTTGAGATCCTCAGAGCATATTCTGACAACTGCAGGACACTACCACGCCGAAGTATGGGACGACGCTACCAAGTCCTTCCAATCGAAACCGGACGTAGGTGTCTTCATTACCGTTGAGGAGACTTTCGACAACAACCACCGCATTGTCGCCCAACGGGGTGCTCGCGAGGGCAAATTCACCTTCAGCGCCGCCGACTCCGGCCAACATCGCATTTGCGTCACTCCTCAGAACGTCCAGAGTGGAGGCTGGTTGGGCAGTGGCATTCACGGCTCCGTCAAGTTCGCTTTAGACATGGCCATTGGAGAGACAAGCAGGATTGAGAGCACAGATAAGGCTCATGTCCAGACGCTGGTAGAGAAGGTCCAGGACTTAAACTCGAGGTTGCAGGATGTCAGGCGGGAGCAGATCTTCCAGAGGGTACGTTACCAATAGCCTGTCGGCTGCATAGATTTCGTGCAATAGTATGCTAACAATGACACAGGAGCGCGAAGCCGAGTTCCGCGACCAGTCCGAGAGCACAAACTCCCGTGTCGTCCGTTGGACCTTGATCCAGCTTGCCGTCCTTGGTGTCACTTGTGCGTGGCAACTGACACATCTGCGAGCATTCTTCGTCAAACAGAAACTTGTATGAGTTATGATGGTGTTTGGTTGGATGCGGCAATACTACAAAGAGAAGGGAAAGAGGACCGGTGCATTGTACTGTAGGCTCCGGCGTTGGGAAAGGCATCAGGGTTAGCGTTTGACATTGAATGAAGCGAAGCATTTTAGCTCGGAGACTTCCAAATCAGGAGGAAAAATGCAAGGTCTCGCAACTTAAAGTGTTCGCAGGCAAGCCCTAGAAGAAGCAGTGTTCAACTCAAGCAGGCCCCTTGAACAGTCTGATGGCAATACTTGGTAAAGCACGCCACGCATGAGTACATACTGACAACGCGTAAGATAATCTTTTGGATGGTGTTGATGTTGGTTACCAGGCAGCTTCGGCGCACGTGAACCATTTTGTTTGTACATCCGCAATGTGTTGCAGTGATAACGATGCGGAGTAGGCAGCGAATGTTCACGTGCCAGTTGCCTGTTCCTCGCCATCCACTGCTCAAGTCTAAGAGTGCGAGATGCTGGCTTAGCTGGCGTATTCTGCCTGGCAGGGTTTTGTCAGTGATGTTCTTCACAATGCACTCTGGCTTTCCAGTCTTACTGCTTCTCGGTGCGCAAACTTCAGTCTGGACTGCTCAACGCAGTGGTCAAATCCTCACAATATACCATAGTAGCGTGGCACTCAGTCAGCTGTAGGGCTGATCCAAAGCCAGTGACGCCTTTTCTCTCTTACAAAACATGCGCCGGGGTGGTCTCCAAGTTATCACCGTTCTCACAAAACCCAGTGCCGTGCATGGCGTCTCCAGATCAGGTATGGATATCTATTGTATAGTTTTGTACTGCGCTGGGGGTCCTTCATGATGTCATCAACGCCAAACTGTCGATTTTGGCTTGGACAGCAACCGTTTCTGCCTCAAGCCGCAGTCACCTGAATTTTTTGCAGGCACGTAGCAGGCAACAGCTTCACGTGCGATCCACTTTCTCCATCTGGCTAGCAGCCACGCTAGCACTAGCGCGCACCGCTCACGTATATAAACCGCCCATCCCTCGCCCTCCTCTTCTCTTCTTTAGCTCTCTTTGCCTTTTGGCTTAGATCAAGTGTACGTCTACCTCCCCCCAATCATTGTCTCTGTTGCTGACTCCCATTTCAGGTAGTATCTGTTCTTTTTAGTTTAATCGCTAAAACTGTTTTACGAAACAAATCGATTAATCTGATTTTTGAAATCGGCCTTTGAGTCCCTGGGCTTGCTCATACTCATCGGCACAGTGTCGCCGGTATTTCACTACCTCCGGTGTACGCGACCCTCTTTCATTGAGCTCACTGGCCTTGCGCTGGTTCTTGAGGAAGGAGACTTTGAATTGATGGCAAGACGAACAGGTGCAACGAGAATCTAAACATCCCGAAATTCTGACGAGCATGTCGCTCATTTTCTTGCGAACTAACTGCACTACGATGATTCCCGATATCTGTATGAACAACTATGCGCTGCGTTCGACACTGTTCTTGTGGATACTACTATGTGGTTAACGGCATGTACAAAAACACTAGAGGGCGCAAAGTGTAGCCCTTACTACCATCTAAGATCTGCCGGAGAGGCAAGCGAGCATCTCTTTCGAAGTCACCCGTCATCCGTCCTCCGCGATGGTCAATGAGCCATTTTCGCTTCCATCTCCTCCGCCACAATCTCGACACTGACCTTCCCAGTCTTGCTCTCTGTCTTGTTTCCATGCTCGTTTTCTGCCTCCAGGCCCCTTACGACATTCGTTCCCCTTCTTACAAAGTTCACATCCCCCTGCGGGACGAACCCGACATGCATATACACTGCCCTAGACATAGCCGAACTCTCCAAGTACATTGGCGTGGGCGGCTCCTCGGCGTCAGCCTGTTGAATCGCCCATTCCAACAACCTCTTTCCTACCCCTCTACCCTGCCACTCAGGCCACGTAATAAGTAGTGCAAGATACCAATGTGGCTCGCTCAACACCTGACTCCTGGTCTCGTCATCTTTCTCATGACCGCCGCTCCAAAGCTGGTCATCAGTGTGAGCGAAAATTTCATCAATTTCAGCATCCGACCAGCCCATTTTCTCTTTCCAGCCATAAAATTTGAAGGCAGAGCTCCGAAAGATGTTGTGTATAGGGAGCATGGGGTCAGCCCAGGCTGCGGCGCCGATAATGGTGCTGGTTGGGATATGGACGGCCTTGACCCAGTGCATTCCAGGTTGGGTGAAAGAAGGCTGAATTCTTTTCGCTAGGCGCTGGATGCGGATTTCTTTTGTTGCTGGGCGCAGATGAAAGGGCTCTTTCTTGTCCAGTGCGGATTCAGGAAAGCAGATGTAAACACCTTTGGCCTGACCGGATTGTTAGATGTTCAAGAATGAGGCAGAGTTCCGTTATCAGATCTTACAATTTGATAGGCATCCTTCTCATCGGCGACTTCAATTTTGATCTCTGATGCAGCCAGGCGCTTTGCCTGGTCCACTGGCATAGTCTGGCGGCTACCCTCTGCCACAGGAATCTTGATGAAGTCTGTGTGTTGTGAAATCATGACTGCAAACAGTGTTGGAAATTGTTGCTGTTATCTGTACGATATAAATATCTGGTGGAACGTAAAATGTGTTAAGATGTCAGACTGTAGGCAGAAGCCAAGAGCACACATAGCCTCAGACGATAAGCCGATGCCCTATGGGCACTATGCCGCATTGAGTAACCGGTTAGATATAGTGGACTTCGAAATTCGATTGTTGCTTGCTGCGCAACAAATGTGTCAGCCTTCTTTTTGTGGCAGGACGAAAGGCTCTGCGTCGCGACCAGTCCGTTTGACGAACAAGAATGCCCACGGCTACACATAGAAGAGAAGAACGTGTGAAAGTGGAAGCAGTCTAAATAACGAAACAAGATTTTTGAATTTCTGAGGACGAGTAAGTCTTCTCACTACCTTGGGAAGCCCGCCGGAGCGAAAGCAGAAAGAAGTGTTTGCTAAGCCAGAGGGCTGACCGTCTACGCCGAGATGAAGCAGCCAGTAACACCATCCTCATGGCTTGCAATTGGCAGATGTCTTTTGGCCATATGAGGAGCGTTATATATGAGACTGCGGATCTACTGCTCTTAATAAGTTTCAACGACTTGCAAGAAAACTTGAAGTCCTGCTCGATGGTAAGGAAAGCAGCAAAGCGAACGGACAAGTGCAGAATGTTAGCGCTAGATGGATTTCATGATGAGGTTCTGGACTTATTGTTCGTTAGAGCAAGTATCACAGTCGACGAGGAATTTGAGAAGCACAGTCTGGTGCAGCCGGCAATGCGCAAGTAGCTGAACAACCAGAGAGGTTTGCTAGAAACCATTTTGCAAGACTTTGCCCGGTTTCGGGTAAGCATGAAGACCAGAAAAGTACAGTCTGCATCGAAAACAATCACTGGTCAACCGGAGGCCTTAAGAAGTCACAGTCTAAAGCCAACATTGGTAGCTGGTGCAGTTGGAATTTCCCATACTAGACGATCCTTTGTGGAAACGATTTGAGAGCCGAGAACAGATTGCGTGTACTCTTGATTCTGACAGCGCAACAAAACTCTTCATCTAGTACACAGCACGTTTGTCCAGCGCTGTTGCTGAACATAAACCAGATTGAAGAAAACCCTTTTAGGGACAAGGTATACTGGACGAAACCACGGTTGATAACAAAAAGCAGTGTTAAAAGTGGGTGGACGAAAAAGAGCAACGCAACAACTTAAAGAGTGCTGAATTGAGCTCCAGCTGAGTAGTGAGCACGGATCCAGCAGTAAAGCTCTAAGAACGTAGGCATGGAAATGTTCATTCATTCCAGCGCGAAACACGTACCGCGGGGCGGCTACCTTTTGGCAGTGCTGAGGGATTGGAAGCTCCACCAGAATGAGCACGAGAGTCGTCGAATCGTCAAGTCCTACTGTGCAGGTGTGAACTGCACGAGGTGTTATAAAAGCACTGGACTCGAAGGATACCTTCCTGGCCAGTCGCACTGATAGCTTCAAAGGAAGACATATTTGTGCTTCAAGGCTGGCCAATGGAGTATCACTGTGAGCTGCCTCGGTATGTAACTTAAGCTAAGTAAGCCCTTTGAAAGTTGCAGTCCGTCATGCAGTATTCCAATAGCACCTGCAGCAGTCGCGAAACAATGACGAAAATTCGATCGAGATCATGACCATCTTACCAAAGAAGTCGAACCCCAGAGGTGCTGTTGTAAAATCACCTCGCCATCAGTGACAGTGGAGATTTTGGGGCGGCCTGGATTCAAGGGATCGGCATGCTACAACGGCGGAGTTGAGCTGAATTTTTCTACCGTCACCGTTGCCAACCTTATTGCTGACACCGTTCTAAGGCAACCCGTGGATGATGATCACGGTCGTGAACGTGGCCTTGTACTTTACACTGATGATCCTCTCGCTTGTCCTGCATATTATCCCCAATGGGGTATTCAGAGCGAGATTCTTATGCTGATCTGGGTCGTTTTTCTATTACTCTCACACCACACCATAACATCTGTGATCGCATCGTCAACCTGTGACGAGGACTCTGGTAACACACAAGGGAAGCAAGCATGGTATTCTTGAGATCTGATGGCACAGAAATCTGGAAAGTCTGCACCTGTGTGTGCACCAGGAGATATCGCTGACATCTTCTGGACTGAGTCACGGAAGCCTCCTATGCAATGTCACCTTGTAGCTCTGTCCTCGGACTCATGGTAAGTTTAAAATCCTCGGAGATTGGACGTTCTCCATTCTGTTATCACAACTACCATGAGCTACATAGCCGCAAGAAAAGATGCCACTGGCGTCATTCCAGTACCTCGGTCTCTCCACATCAAACTTCGAAACTGCCATTAGCCAACTTCAACGGCTGAAACTGCGGGGTGGAAATATAGTGCACACTCCTCGACGAATTGTAGTGTACCCCGTACCTTAGTGCGTCCAGTGCGATTAAGAACTGTACTTACTGCCGAATGCTCACAACTAGCTACTCTACTCCGTGCTAGTCTACAAACCCTTGTTCAGGTCACCTGCCGACTACATTCATCCGTCGCACCCGCTGCTACATTAGGGTTAGTCTCTGATTATTTCCGCAGAGCCTTGAGCATCACTCCGGCGACCAGGTCGACAACTCGAGGAACAAAGAAAGGATTTCACAGCACATGCTCGCTACCAAAAAGCCAGCTCAGAATGGCATCTTGGGTTTGTTCGTGAGCAATGGTCCCCGGTCTGGGTAACACACCCAAGAGGTTCAACCTCAGTATGTTGTTGCACTTGTAGCAACGCATTTCTTTCTGAAATGCATGATTCATACCGAGGCTTGATTACCACAACTAGAAGTCAGACGCAGTTTACTCGTGCCACTTGCCAGGTGAATGCGGAAATTTGACCGGTTGTCTTCCAACCAGTGAGCGTTTGCGCGCTGGTAGGCATTTAGCAACACGCCTCTGATCGCCGTCTGCCAGAAACCATGTTTGCTTCTACCAGCAACCAGTCGTGGGGTTTCAAATACTGGGCTGTTTTAATCAAGGAAAGTTAGGTCAATCACTTCCCAAAACCGCAACGAAGAGGTTGCTTTGGTGGTGAAATACATCACGCGCCATTAGGTAAGATGTCACCCCGCACTCCGCCAGCTCGGATTCGTTAGACTGACACCTGCTCCTGGGGGACAGGATCGTCAAGCGGCACGCTACATGCAGGAACCTGTCTTGTTCTGGCAGCGCTGGTGACTTAGCGTAGGCGGAGCGCAAACCTTCCGTCAGAGCGCCACAGCCTCGGCCACAGACCACATACGCACAACCTTTGGGTCAACCATGCACCGCTGCAACCCTTCCGGGAAACTCCACTACTGACTTACATGCCGAGAGGACTATTCGTGGGGTAGAAGATCATTTGCAAGGGGTGTGTCGATCACCCGCCGCAGCGCGTGCAAGGTGTGAACGTACCTTGTGTCCTCCAATGAAGGGTTACGGATTTGACAGTAGTCTACGCGGAAACAGCACGAGAGAATGAAGTTTGTAAATCTGCCTCGGCCTCTTGGATGAGGAACAAAGGGCTAAGCAAGGTGGATACAAGTATAAGTAGAACCATCTCAACAGCATCAAAGCGATCATCACTTCACCAGGCCTTCTATAAAGCGCCACCAATCCGTACTCAGAAGCAACACAACACTCTTCACTGAGCAGTTTCAGCCTTCTATCATGCAGACTCTTTCACTTTTTCTTCTTTCGGCTTCTGCCGTCTCAGCATACCCATGGGTAGCTGGCCAGCCTGGTGTCGACTCTTCCATGCTGGGCCGTGCTCGCAATGTGAAGAGGCAGGACAACTGTCCCTTCAACGCAAACCACCAGCCCGCTGCCGCATACAACTCCAAATATCCGTACACAGGCGCACGAAACGGTGCCCCTGGTACCGGCAAGGGCGGCGTCAAGGTTCCTGCCGACGGTGACACTGCACACGCTTTCGTGGCTCCTGGCTCCAACGATATTCGCGGTCCCTGTCCGGGTTTGAATGCTGCAGCCAACCACAACTTCCTTGCTCACGATGGTGTCACAACCTTCAACGAGCTTGTCGATGCTCAGCAGAACATGTACAACGTTGGCTATGACCTCGCCACGCTCCTTGCCACACTTGGTGTGGTCGCTGACGGCGACATTATTACCGGCAAGCTCAGCATTGGTTGTGACGCGACTTCGCGCACTGCCACACTTGGAGGTGTCCTTGGCCGCCAGCCAGGGTTGAACGGACACAACAAGTTTGAGGGCGACTCATCGCTCACCCGAAACGACTACTTCACCCACAATGGTGACAACTACTCATTCAACGGCACCCTCTTCGGCAGGATGAAGGATGTCGCGGACCGCGTGTCCGGTGGTAACTTTGACCGCAACACCCTCGCCGCGTACCGCAGCCAGCGATACGACGAGTCCGTCCAGGAGAACGACAACTTCTTCTTTGGCCCGCTTGCCCTCTTGCTGTACGGAGCCTCATCCTTCCTGTACGAGCTCTTCCCCAGCTACGGCAACGAGGGAGTTCCCGACCTGAAGACCATCTCCTCCTTCTTTGGCACCACTGCCGACTCCTCTGCGCCAGGGGGCTGGAAGTACACAGCGGAGAAGATCCCAGACAACTGGTTCAACCGCCGCGCACCCTACACCAACAACGACGTCACTACCGAAATTCTGGCCCAGTACGTCCAGTACCCCAAGCTCTTCGGCGGAAACGTCGGAAAGAACAACTTCGACGCTCTGTCCACTCCCTTCGGCGTCATCCGCGATGGCAAGCTCCCCGATGCTGCTGCTGCCTCCGATATCCTTTGCTTGTTGTACCAGCTGGGCACCCAAGCCGTGCCATCTAGTTTGAGCGTGGTCACTACAATTCCTCTCTCGCTTCTCAACTGGTCCGCTGGCAAGCTCAACCCGGTCTTCAAGAACGCTGGATGTGCTCTCCGTCCCGACCAGACTGCTCCCCCCGCATAAATGCGATGACGCCTGAATAGGTTGAAGAGCTTTTGCGCTCTCCCTGTTCGCGTTGAGATGGGAACTGGAGGTTCAAGAGACTGATGGTTGACTGGCGTGGGTGATGCATATGAGATGGAATACAGTTATATGATGGAATGATAGTCAGATATCCAATTTTCTTAGCCAATGTATGAATCAAGCGACAATTCAAATTACGTTCTGCCTCCTGTCCATCACGTATCACACAATGACACTCAGGATTACTCTACGTGAGAATTTGCACAGTGAAACGAATAGGGTTCTAGCTGATAAACATTGTTATCCTTAGTGCTTAAGCGTTCTGGTTTATGTAAATGTGGAATGACACAGAAATGTTCTCGCACCACAGCTTTCAGTGTGCGTTGTCCTCTTTGCGAGACGCTTTAAAGCAATCGTTCCTTGGCCTAAAGATAGGACGGCGTAATTACGAAGGAGTTCGGTGACCTTAGGTGAACTGCCAGTCACAAGATTTCAGCCCCTAGTGGAGAGCGTTCAAAGTATTGTGTGAGTGCTGGTTAGGATACGGATGTTTCTTTCTCTTTCATGCTCTCGCCGATCGTCCGGCTTGATCAGCAGCTTCAGATTCCAACATTTGCTATTCCTCTGTCAAGAACGTTGTAGCTTGTCCGGACGAGCAAACTGTTACATGCGTCGCTTTTCCGAGCGCTCTGGTATCTTCTCTTTCTCTGCCTCGAAGGAAGCTCTTTGCTGCGTGTTTCTCTGGTAACCTCCAACGCTCCTTTTTCGGAGCCGCCGACTTCACTTCCGCCTTCGAGTTTTACCGCGTCAGATCTTGCGGGTATTAGATCCGCGATAGGAGTACCGGAGAATCTCATTCACTATCCTCTTGTCGACCTGAATGGCCAGATTGCTGCTGGTTTATATGCTGGCGGCAAGTCGTTCGTGCTTGTTGATGCGGGCAATGGTACCTGCTGATGTGATAGTAACCATTGTCGTCTTATTTCTGGCGTAGGATGTTGGTGAGTTGGAGCCGGCATTTGATAGGTGGGTGGAAGCATCCCCTGCACCCTGCCCTCTCCCTCCCTTGTCGCTTCCCTCCCCAGGGGTCTTGGACGCTCATCGTAGGTTCCGCACCACCTGCTGGATTGACGTGGTTCCGCTGGCGCAGCCTCGGTGTTGGGGATTAGAGCAGCACGTCGTCGCCGCGAGCCGTAAATGAGGACGGATATGGTGAAGATGAAAAAGAAGGAACTACCAACAATGCCCAAGATAACAGCAGTCCTGTTCACTTTGGAGCCTGAGCTGTGGTAATATATTGACTGTAGAGATGACATCGTATGGATCTTTTGGTTCCAGTGAGGTGTGTCGCTGATGTCGCACTTATTCTTCGTAGTCAATATCAGTGGTGTTGCTCCTGCTCGTATCATCTAGGTCTTGCCGCTTCTGCAACTGTGCGCATGCAACGGCTTTATACATCGCTCCATACGGCATTGAAATCAGGGACCAGTATCTGGACGGCGTCTTCAGGCCGAGGAGGCCTCGTATGCTGGCATGTTTATTGCCTCACGAGCAGTATTCGGGCTTCTAGACGTGGGCATTTATTTCTATCGGCCTAGTAGTCGCTCGCACGCGCCCGCGTCTGAGTGACGCGACGGGTATGCGGCTCCAGTATAGGACGCCTGACGGTTTGCAGGTTCGAAAAAGCCGCATGGCTGACTTGCGAGTCATGGCTTTGTATGCCGGGATGTATCCGGCGATGCTGCCAACAGTGTCAATATGATGTCTCTGACCAAATGCAAGTCTCATTCTGGTGGAAGCCTGGTTCTTCTTGAGATATGTTAGGCGCAGAATAAGAGAAAAGGATTGGTAATCTGCTGAAACTCAACATGGCAAGACCCGCATCCGCAACAGGCACCGATTTCGGCCGTGCCGAGGTTGAGCACAGCCTCTGAGGCTCCCATATGCTACAAGCCGTATCTGCGTCATTTCAATACCTTTACCTTTTTGAGGAAATTCGAGATTCGGCCATGTCCTCTTCTGGGCTTCTCCGCGGCCATTCGCGTGTTGCTCCAACAGGTATTGAATGAGGGTTGATGAAGCAGTATTCGTTTGGCGTCTCTTCCCATCACAAAGATGTCTCTCAGCTGCCAAGTGTGGGATCGAAGGTTGAGTGGCAGGTCAGTTGTGTAGGGTTGAAGGCAAAGATGGAAGTGGAGCTCGCGCTAGCTCCTCCACACGTCAATCGTGCCTGCCAAGGGCGTCCAGGACCGTGTTCTGCCACCGCCTCGAGTGACCGCATAGCTTCCCCCAAGCTCCAGCCCGACTCGGCCTGCAACCCCACGTCCGTCCGTCTAAAGTGTTCAGTGTTCAGTGTTCAGTGTGTTGGTAGATTTGGTATTTCGAGTCGCCCAACGCTCTGCTGTCATACCGCATTCGCAGACGGCCGCAAAAGTACACTAGGCAGCCACAATGGCTTCGCGACTGGTGCTGGTCCTTGGTGACCTCTTCATACCGGACCGCGCTGCAGTATGTTCCTATGCGATCAACACTCGATGCTAGACCTCACAAACTTACAGGCCACATAGGATATCCCCGCAAAGGTATGAAGCAGCCTGTCACTATCTCCACCCTAAAGCAAACCCTCGGCACCCTCTCCTCTGTTCGAATGCGCCACAACTCACACCATGTCTAGTTCAAGAAGCTCCTTGCGCCTGGCAAGATCGGGCAAATCCTCTGCCTTGGCAACATCACAGACCGCGAAACATATGAATTTCTGCGCGGCATCGCACCCGACCTGCAAATCGTCAAGGGCGACTTCGACGTCGAAGCGCCGAACCTCGCCCTCTCCAAAGTCGTCACCCACGGATCGCTACGCATAGGCTTCACACATGGCCACACCATCATACCGCCGGGCGACGGTGATAGCTTGCTCATTGCCGCACGACAGATGGACGTAGACATCTTGCTATGGGGCGGCACACACAAGTTTGAGGCGTACGAGATGGAGGGCAAGTTCTTCGTGAACCCGGGGAGCGCGACAGGCGCCATGACAACGGGCTGGTGGACAGAGGACGAAGATCCCACACCAAGCTTTGTGCTGATGGATGTGAGTTTATTCATCACGGCAAAGTGGCTATGCATTCGTCCAACGCCCGGCTAACAACGGTGCAGGTCCAAGGTGACGTTCTTGTGCTGTATGTCTATCAGCTACGCAAAGATGCCGAGGGGAATGAGAACGTTGCGGTAGAGAAGGTCTCGTTCAGGAAAAATGGCGGTGGTGCAGCATAGACGCAGACAAACACTATGTCATCAGACGGTAATTGAGCGGTAATTCAGTCAGTCCATCACATCACCATGGATAAGATAGTGTCGGTGCTCTTCCCACGAATCAATGGTCCTGTCAGCGCTTGCATGGCACAAAAATGCATCTTCAAACAGCACAACAGTCGCAGCGTTCCTCCCGCGAATCAACGAGCAGACCCAAGCAGGGCCTGTCGAGTCCTCTCTGCAGTGTTACAGAAGCTGCACGGCAGATTGTTCACGGTTAGGTGCAGTATCTAGCTCAAGCGTGCTGCACATCGGGCATAAATTCGAACACGTAGGCACTGCATACTTGTGCATAGACTATGTCCCATACACTGTGTCGTGCCCCTGAAACAGACCCTAGCGCTCAGCTGAGGCTCATGCGAGCGTCCATTTCAGATCTACCCCACAGTCTGTCACTTCTGCTGTGCACCCAGCAACCTAGCAAATAATAATGGCAATAGCAATGGCCTGACCGTCCGGTGAGGCTCTGTGAAACCACGCAAATTTCGGCTCGAGCAAGCAGGCTTTCGGCTCGCACCGCGTGGGAATCCTCCCGGCCTGCATTCCACTCCAGTCCATTTCGCTCTCGCTTCGCTTCGCCTCACATCACTGTGGTCTCCGGGCGAGGACTTCTTTCACGGCCCGCTCCACCTTCTCGAACACGGACGGTAGCGCGGCGATCATGCCATAGTTGCGCTCGCCTGCAATGTGTCGGCCCTGGGCGAAGTCAATGTCCCCGCCGTTGAAGTCTTTGATCAGTCCACCGGCTTCGGTGAAGAGGATGTGGCCTCCGGCGTGGTCCCACACACAAGTGAATCTGTCGACCGTCTTCGGGATGCGGACCATGACATCTGTAGAGCCCAGTGCGAGCGCGACGTGCTTGACCTGCTGCGCCCAGATGACGGTCCCTGGCCACTTTGCACCGAGCGCTTCGCAAACAGCCTTGTGCTCTTCTTGCGATAGACTCGTCTTGCCCAATGTGCTCTCCACAAAGTTCAGCTGACTCAGTTCCTTCGCTGGTAGCTCCGTCAAGTCCACTCTCCTCGCCTCACTCCATCCACTTTCCGTCATACCCCTCACATACGTGCCTTGTCCTCTGATCGCTGACAGCACAACACCATACCCCGTCTCATCGACAAGATCTTCGTGCACTCTGCTCTGTCCCAGCGGTCCGTGAACATCAAACGCCAGATTTGGACACCCAATCACCCCAACCGTCTGCTTACCGTCGACCAGCAAGCACAAACACACGGCATACTGCTGGCCCTGCATGAACGTCGCCGTGCCATCGACCGGATCCATGACCCACACTCTGCCGGAACGCGTCTGCTCGCCTTTACCGCCGAGGTCAATGAGATCGAACATGTCCTCCTTGCTGGCAGGGAACGTCAAAGCGGACACGTCGGGATTGGCGTTCTGCGAACCGCCTGTTTGAGACGGCGCTGCATGAAGCCCTTTTGCGCGTTGCACAAGCTCCCACACCCGGTCCGCCAGCGCGTCGTTGGAGCGCAGCGCGTCCGCGCTCTCCTCGCCGAGAAAGTGGTCGGATGGATACGCGGCGTGGAGGGTGCTGATGAGCAGGGCTTGCGCTGCGAAGTCGGCAATCGTTACGGGGGACGAGTCGGCTTTGGTTTCGGCGGAGACATGGTTCTTTAATGATCGCAGCACTGATTTCGTAAGGATCGAAGCATTGTGTACTACGCGAAGGGCAAGGTCCAGTTCTGCGGCGTAGGGCTGATGCGAGGCGGCCATTGTGGGTTGGTGTTGTGGTGTTGATGTGCTATGGTGTCTATGACTTCACGTTTGGCAGTTGTTGAAAGTTCTGATGAGGTGAGGTCGACATCATGTGCTCGGCAAAATGCTACGGTTGCCCGATTCCTCCATGATGTGAGCGCTTTCCTCTTGCAATTCACTGTACTGAGCGATGTTTTGCGAGATGTCAATTGCAACGACAACGCCAGTTGGCTCGTGCCCGTCATGCTACAGAAGAAACAGCCTCAGCATGCAGTGAATACACCCAAGTTTCACTGTCAGCGCCAATCCAACAGCAAACAAACAAGGCGGGCGTTAAGGACCGATGGCCCACTGTTGAAGTTCTTTTTTAGCATCGGTTGAGGCTACAAGGTTCGCGCTCAGGCACGCTTCTGCTTCGTGCCGTCAGGGTCGCCCTTACTACGGGAACGGATACGGGAACGATGAAGGAAGCTCGGCCCGAGTCGGGAGATTCACGACAGGCGAGGCTACGAGGCTGGTTATTGATGGCTTAGAAGAGAAAGGACGCGGTCTGTGCTTCGATGTTTGGTGACACTGCCTTGGGAAGTGTGAATGGTTTATGCTTTGGAAGCAGTCCGCTGGGTCTTTCAGTAGTTGTGCCTCATCTTCACAAATTGCGACTGATGCATAGAGTGCAAGCACCTCGTTTGAAGATACTGTGGATGTGCTTGCTCGAGCTTGCATAATGCTGCAGACGCGGATTGGGCAATGGTCGTTCCTATCGAGTTATCAGTCGGCGAATTTGTCCACGTCCACACAGGTCCTTCAACGTTTCAATACGCAGTTGGTGTGTTGCGTGCATGATTCTCCACTGGCATATCGCAAGCCATGTCGCAACGAGACTGGTGGCCGCCGCATTGTGGGGTAATGCGTGAGATGCGCGCATCTGTGCATCCTCAAAGGTGATTTTCCTGGCAACCGCGGCCGATATGCACTGCTCTTGCATGCGTGCCACGCGTGCACTCTTGAGTCGTGTCACGGCGAGTTTCGAACTACGTGAAAGTGAGGGGTTCCCGAGTCACGAAGCTCGTTAACCGCGATCAATTGATATCAAGATAAGGGTAGATTGCGCTTGCCGTTCCTGCAGCTTGTCGACATCACGATGCTGCTCGTAAAGGTTGCGTGCTGAACCTTAAAGTGAACAACGTGGGGGTCTGTCAGCTGTCGCCTGAACCGTCCTCGTATCTGACGGACGAATGAGCGCTGCACTTCTGCCTGCAAGTCACTCCCATGGCGTTCCTGAGGGAACTAAACGTTGCAGGCATTGGCAGGCTGCAGGGACGAGGCCTCGCTGAGCCCTTCACTCGTTTGGTCAGATGGCGAGGCAACGAGCATGATCGTTATCTCGCTTCAGGTAGCGAAGCAGGCTCGAGGCGCGCTGAGAGACGAGCATCCTGATTCCTGACCACTTCGCCTAGCCATGAATAGCGACGAGGCCTGCCAAACAGGCGTTCCTTCAGAAGGCTGTCCTCTTTCTGACCAACGATCAATACTGCTTCGCCCTCGCCGTATGCCTGAAGCGGACGGTGAGGGCCCAAGCGAGCTCGTTTTGGTCTGGGTGGTCGCTGTTGAGGTTATGCGGTAGCCAGAACACGTTCTTGTGCCTGAGGCGTTGCAGAATTTTTCGCTGAGGCATCAAAGGGGCTGATCTTCACGGAAAAGGATGCACGCCGGGGGTGTTGAAGGACTGTCCAAGGTGCACAGGACGGCACTTGGACGAGGCATGTCCAGTGCAGCCGTTTCGCAGAATTGCGGCGCTGGCTAGACTCACCCCTGTCATGTGCTTCCATTGACTGTGTGGATCACTTCTGCGATGCTAGCGCGAACCTGGCGGTAATAATGGCAACAGATAACGTCGTCGGATGTCGCCATAGGAATGATGGCTCTGAGAGCGGCATTCGCTCGAGAAGTTTTGTAGCTTACGGGAGCCAAATTTGGTGATGTGGGACTTTTGGTCCAGCTGCAGGGCTGAGACAGGTGAGACGGACGGATGGTCCCTGCGTCGCAAGTGCTCGCCATATCACCGAAGATGGCGAACACGGAGCTCAGTACCGTCAGTACAGTGAGTCGGCCGTTGATGCCAAACGTCCTCCAGCAGGACGATGGTGCGAGCGTTGCACAGGCACGCAATCCATTGCGACAGCTGCTCGACGATCGATGCCTTGAGTGCGAAGCGTGCATCAGTCCACGGCGTCTTGCCAGTGCATGGGCGTGTGAGGAGACGCATGACTGCTGAGACGGATAGATAGCTTCTCGCTCCTCATCTGGATCATGTCACCTCTGAGAAAGGGCAGGTTTGCACGTCATCCGCCATGTCCGCAAGAGCAGATGACTAGCGAGTGGAGAGTGGAGCCTCGTCATTCTTGGGAGGCTGGTGGTGCTGCTATCACGCTTTCTGGCAGTGGTGTCACACAAGAGCAAAGCAGCCGTTGCGCAGCGCTCTCCGGGCGGATTTGCCGGGGCAGACTTCAGAGCTCAGCGTTGATCGCTGCGCCGCACGCACACATGCGCGACATGGTCGACATGCTGCGCTCGACGCTGCGGGTGAGGGAAAAGTTGGCACGGTTGAGCGAATGGATCTCGCGCAGGCAAAGCGTGCTGGCAGCACCGTGGTGGCCAACTCTGCGGACGGGCGAATCGCAGGACGATGCGCAGCACCTGCTCAGCTGCTGGACAGAAACGCGGCTAGGCCGCTTCGGAGCTGGTGGTGAAAGAGGGGTGCATGCAGCATGAGCGAGCGAGCGCTCGCAAGGGCACAGCTTGCGGCGGCTCCTTGAGAAATATTCCCTTGGCCTGCAGTGTGGACAGTGGGCCCATGCTCACGCCTGCATCCTGTGCGGAGATGCGTGGGACTACCCTGTTGACTGGCTTCCCTGCTCGCCTGCATGCACTAGGGCCTGATAGGTTGTCAGCCGTGTGTGCAGCGTCCCTGAGCGTTCAGTTAAGACCATCTTCATCGCCTGCTCCCGCTGCTCCCGTCTCCACAAAGCTCCGCTGAAGACTCTAACCTTCCGTGACTCCTATCTGAGCACTGAGCACCCATTGCTTCATAAGGTCCCCTTCCCTCATCCTTTCTGCCTACTACCACTGCCACGACCACCCCCCACCCAGCCGCCGACTGCCTTGTCAACATCCCAGCTTATACTCCACCACCACCACCACCAACAACAACACACTTCACATCCACCATGACTTCCCAAATGGAGTGGTCTCACGACTTTTGCCTCTCCTGCGACCGCCAAATGGAGGGCGGCACCTACTGCTCGCAAGCCTGCAGGTTGGCTGATCTCGAGAAGGCTGGCCAGCAACAGTCTGCTCAGCTGTCGTCGTCTGCCTCGTCCACATCCTCGTCCAACAACGGCTTCTACCTGCCTCCAGCTGTCAACTTCTCGCAATACAAGGCACCATCGACATCACGAGGATTCGACATGGGCCCTTCAAGTCCGTACCACTACCACACTACTGCGAATGGCTCGTACTTTGCTCCACCCACTGTGGGGCAGCGCAGCCTTACCCCATCATCGTCACGTTCATCACTGTCATCCAGCTCGTCGACGACACAGTCGGGCATCACCGCTCAGGCAGCGTCGCAACTGAACAACTACGTGCGATCCTTCGACCAGACCCGAGAGCAGAAAAGGAGGTACAACCAGTACTAAGCCTCTCTTGTTCGCAACCTTATCTTGCCTTTCAAACGGGCCCATTTTTTGGAGTTTAGCATGACGAAAAATCACGGAACGCCGGACGAGTACAACACTCGGCGTACATACCCTTTGCTTTTTGGTTCGGGCTTGTAGCCATGGGACCCGGCGTGGTCTTCGGAGTTTAGTCATGGTATGGATCGCTGGTCTTGCACTACCATGGTATCGATTTTTGTTTACGCATGACGGAGCGGTGTACGATCAAAAGCACATATATTCACCTCGTGACAAGCCAGGGGAGGCTTGGAGCGAGGACGCTTAGTTTGTTTACGAGCATTACCAGCCTGGTATTTGGCATGGTATGGCATGGTATGGATGATGGATTATTCAGACATGGATGATGGACTATTCAGGCATGGATGATGGATTATTCAGGCATGGATGATGGATTATTCAGGCATGGATGATGGATTACTCAAGGCATTGTGTGTTTATTGGCGGATATCCCCTCACTCGTACGGGCGTTGTGTGACGCACCGATTTTCTACTCTAGCATCTACTTGTGTAGTCACCGCCTCGGCGCCTCAAATGGAGAGCATGAACATGGGACCCACCCATGGCAAATACAATGCACACTACACGGAGATGATGGTGCTATGCAACTTGGCGACGTTTTGATGACAGCCTCACACAGCAGGTCTTGACCGACTCGAGATGTTAGTGCGGTCATTGCACATCCGGGTGACGCCGCACGTGATCAGATGGCTGCGCTTCCACGAACCGGCCCTGTGTGGTCGCCCTCCAGAAGACGGCCAGGCCCATGGCTGGCGTCGCCCTCGCGGCCCCCAGCTTGCAAGAGTGGCCGTGTCTGCCCTTTTTCCGTCGCACTGTCTCACCACGCAGACCAGGAAGAGTTTTCGCGGCAATCCAGACGTTCACGACAGCTCAAGCTCAACGCTTCGCACCGCGTGTGGGAGGCAAATGGCCGGCACAGTGCACACACAGCGCTGAGCGACCAACCACCAACGCGGGAGAGGGCCGTAGCAGCCAACAGGCGCCGTGTCTCTGGGCCCCCAAGAGCTGCAACATGCTGCAGTCCCTTGCCCTCTGGCTGTCTGGCGCCGCCTGCAAGACGGTGCGAGTGCACGCCTCCAGCTGAGTGGTTGTCGCGCCTGCGCTATGAGGGGGCCCGTTCCCCTCGAATGCGGGGTTGGACAGGGCACGCAATAAAATGCGCCGGCGAGTAGCGAATAAGCGGCCAGGAAGCAAGCAAGCGAGCCCAACACCCATTAATATTGCTCCCATCCCACGCCGCACCACACTCCGCTGCGCTTCCGTCATGCAGCATTTTCGGACAAGTTCGTTCTGCCATGGCCTGCCTGCCCGCCCGCTATGGCGCACGCTTCCACTGCCTCTTGCCTCCACTCAGCACGGCCTCCACTGCCTCACCACCAGCGCCGGCCGTGGCTGATCACTCATCACTCGTGCCAACGTGCGCGCGCGGCCTTGCAAAGATTTTCCTCTGACTCTTTGAATCTGGCATGTTGGCTGTTTGACCAACTGCCAGCTCACTGCGCGCTCCACTTCGTCTCAGCAAGCGCAACCGCACCCGGACATGGCTCTCCCCCCGTCGCCTCCCGAGAAATCACGACACTCGGGCCCCGCTCCTGCCAATTTCGATGCATTATGTCATGGTCGGTCGTTGCGCGCTCGACGCTCGACGCTTGTCGACTGATGATTAATATTCGTGCGACGCTGCGAAAATCAGGTTCTGCTCAGGCTCTGACCACGTCGGCGTGATCTTACGACTCGCTTGGGCCCAAGATCGTCTTTGTTTTTTCCTCTCGCTCTCGCGACGGGGTGCAGGGGCTCGGCGGCTGCTTCTGAGCCCTGAGCTGCGATCGCGATCTACGCATGTTTCAGTAATGTACTCTTTATCAACGCCCAAGGAAGGGTCCACCATAGTAACACCGAGTTAGTGTACTGAGGCGGGATGGTGCAGGCATCAAACGAACAACAAATTTTATCCACGTTGCACGCAGCCCTTCGTCCGAGTGCGCATCCACTCCGAGCTCAGACTTGCGCCGCAGTGCCGTATCGGAGAGCACAGATGGCTCCCTGACGGAGCCTCATGAAAAATTCAATATAGCGTGCTGAAGGGCGGTTGAATGAGTCAAGAGGAACACAGAGGTGTCTTGAGCTTGACGCACAGCTGTCGTGTCTATTGCGAACTTTTTTCTGTTGACAACAAAGTACAATCTGATGGCAGATCCCGTGAGTACCTCCAGCTGATGTCCGACGCAGCACGTGCATCCTACCTAGGGTCCGCGCCAACGAAGTCGCCTTGTCGCCGGAGTATTGTCGTCAGGCATCTTCCCAGACATGTTTCATGCGATTTGTTTGATCATAGTCTACCTTTCTCATTCTTTGGTACAATTTCCTTGATGCTGACACCGCCTACTTCTCACCCAGCAAGCCAACTTCCACGTCAGGCGCTCTAACCTGCATATCCATGACAACTCCTGCGGCGAATCCCGTAATTTTCCATGCTGCCACATTACACTTCCATACCATAGGAAACCCTTCCATCTCAGTATATCTGTTGCTGACGCCAACACGCCCAACAAGGCAGCTAGGCACACTGCACACAGACCCGGACACAATCATGATGTATTTCGATCCCAAGCTAGTCCAACACCCGCCACGCCCCTAGATCTCGACGGCCATCGTCTTCGATCTGGAATCCCTCACCCGGATCTACACACGACTAACTACTTGCTGTCCCGCGTGCGCGATCGAGACATGGCAGCATCCTCCACCACACGGCCGGCCGCTGTCTCCGCGGCCCGACCTGGCAGATGAGCAGTTCGCCTGCGCTGCAGTGAGCGTTCGTACATCGAGGCCTCGAACGCTGCATTGCATCAACGACGTGAGGACTTGCTGACATTCAACAAGAAATGCGAATTCGGACCGCGGATCATGTTTTTTCCTCCAAAAAAAGAAAAAGGCTCGTCTTCGGTAGTAAGAACAGAAGAGGTGTTTACATACAAACAGCAGAATAAGCCGCGCTAACGCAGGCTATTGCCTTTCCAACTTGTGCGTGTCGAGTCGACACATCTGACAGATGTCAAGGCGTCAGATGTCCCCATGTACCCGCACGGAGCCGCAGAAGCGTTATCGCAGATCAACATGCACATCCCGATTCTGGCGACGTGATGTGAGTTCCTGGACGTAATCGACTGGAGCTGGACAGTGCTCCGCAATGCGATCGTGCTCACCTTGGTGCGTGGATTCGTGGTGTTACGTCGTTGTATACTTGCGTCGATCCAACCCAGCCATGGTCTGATGTCAGGACAGCTTTCGAAATTTGTGATTGAGAGCTGCGGTTGCAAAGCTCGTAGGTCGAGTTGAACTTCGAGAGACCTTCAATGGATCTTTGTATCCGTATACAAAATAAACAACGCCCAGGATATATCCAAACCTAAACGCCTGATACAAACATAAAACACAAAACAGCAATACATCGTTCAAAACCTTCCATTCACTGACCCATCATCATCTTCTTCCGCTGCCGCTCCGCCCACTCGCGACTCGCAATGCGGCCCCTCTCCGCAGCCTCCGCTCGCGCTCGCTTGGCCGCTTCTTCCTTTTCTCTCCGCTCTCGTTCCACAGCTTCCTTCTCCACCCTGTCGCGGTTGAAGACTTGCTTGCCTTTGACCTTGAGCGCTGCGGCGTCGACGGCCGTTACTGTCGACTTTGTCCCGGCGCTAAGGAGTAGGCTGTTGCGGTTCGCAGACGAGGTTGAGGTGGAGCGGGAGGTGGACTGTCCGATGATACTGCTGCGCTTGCTTGCGAGGGACGTGGAGCGTTGTGGGACGTCCGAGTGGGAGTTTGACGGAGGTGGGATGCTGACGCCTGGTGCGTCTCTGACGAGCAGTGATTCTCGGGGCCGGTGGGCCATGGGCTTCCGTACTGGAGCTGCTGCGGCGGCGGCTCTTTTCGCGGCTTCCGCTTCTTCCATGCGCTTCAGGCGTTCTTCCTTCTGTGCCTTGAGCCTCGCGGCAGTCGCTTCGCCTGGGAGCTGAAAGTTTGCTTTTGTGGGCGGTTTTGTTGACTTTGGCGGCGGGGGCATGCTGATGGGGCGTGTAGTGGCCTTCTCCGCGCCTCCAGCTTCTTCCATGCGCTTGAGTCGCTCTTCCTTCTGTGCCTTCAAGCGTGCTGCAGTTGCCTCACCTGGCAGTTGGAAACTCGGCACTGTAGGAGGCTTAGTGGACTTGGGAGGTGGTGGCATGCTGATAGGTCGCTGCTTGGGAGCAGTTATGCCTTCCGCCTCCCGCTTTAGGCGCTCCTCCTTTTGCGCCTTGAGTTTTGCTGCCACATTCTCGCTGGACAACTGAAATGTCGGCTTCGTTGGCGCTTTTCCCTTTGGCGGAGGTGGAGGGGTGGGGAACGACAGGCTAATGGGGCGACGCTTAGACGCCAGATAGTCAGCACTGTCGGTTGAGGGCTTCCTAACATCTTTGCTCGGCGCGGTGCGGACGCTGTTCGCACGTGCGAGCGATGTTGTGGTGGGTTTGACGCTTTTCGGAGCCGCATTCGGTAGTCTCGAGATTCTCGTCGGAACCGGTGCCTTAGCAGCAACAGGCGCTTTAGCGATAGTCGGCGCTTTCACTGGGTTCTTGCTGGGAGTTTTACTGGCAAGTCTGGCAGGGGTACGCGTAACAGTCTTCGCAGGTGTTCTAGCAGGTATCTTTGCGGGCGTTTTGCTTGGTGTCTTCCCCTGCGCAAGTGCTGTCGCGGCAACCTCCCCGGATTGTGGCTCTCGCAAAGGCTTCTCGTCGTCAGAGTGATTAAAATCAGGAATCGCCTTGCCAATGTCTTCCAGGTCTTCCTCCAGCCTGTCAATGGCTGAAATTGACTCTTCGAGCGGCATTGGCGACTTTGAAGGACTACGCGAAGCACGTCGATGTGACGCCGGGCTCCTGACTGGAGTAGATACGGGCCCTTCCAACGGCTTCTCGGCGGTTAGCATCTTAGGCTCCGCTTCCAATGAGGTCTCGGGCGCAGGTGTGGCTTTGTTAGCTAGTGGATCGTCGAGTGGAGTATCAACCTTTGTCTCAAACCGAGCTTTTGTAGGTGCCGCTGGTGCCACTTCCAACGTCTCGCTTGATTCTTCTTCTACTTTGACAGCCTCGGGAGCCTGAGACTCAAGGCTCTGGCTCTCTTCTGGCGCTTCGAACTCGACCTCTTCGTCAGCTTGCGGCTCTGCAGCCACCTCTTCTGGCGAACAGGGTCGCTCATTTGCTGCAGCTACCGGCGCGACATCCTCCACAACATCAGTGGCCTCTTTGATGATGGGATCCTCGAGAATCTCCTCCTTTTGTTCAACGACTGCTTCCGCCTGTGCCTCCACCTCCACAACTATGTCTTCAATAGCCTCTTCTTCAGTTGGCTCTGATTGTACCGGTGGCAGCTCAGCTTGCGATCGTTTCAACTCCTCCTCGAGCTTCGCTTGCTGACGTCGTGTCAGCCGCACTGGTTTTGGTACTGGTTCGGGATCGGCGTTTGTTGGTGCTTCCTGTGCAATTGACACCTCATCTTTCTCAGCAACAGCGTCCTGCGTGGATTCGACAACAAGCTCCAATGGGACCTGCTCGACCGACTTCTCTGTCGTATCTGCGACCGCAGTCTTTTCGGGCGAAGGGGATGGTGCGCGCTGTGATTTGCTGAGCGCCTCCTCTTCAAGTTTCGCTAATTGACGGCGCGTGAGTCTGACTGCTGGTGTCTGTGGGGCTTTTGGCTGTTCTTCGATGTCCGGTACTTGGACCGTCTCTAAAAGCATATTTAGCCACTGACCCCTGCTTGTGACATGGCAGTGGTATCCCAGTCACTTACCATCCTTGTGCTCCAGGTGCAGATCTTGGTCCGCCTCGTCGTTCTCAGGGCTGGCAGCTGCCTGACGTTCAGCTTCCTCGACGACTTGCGCAAGCTCTTCTTCCTCGGTCTTCGCTTTCTTCCCCTTTGTGCCCTTCTTTGCGCCTCTGCCCTTGCCTTTCTTCGCAGGCGTCTTTGCTGGAGTCTTCGCCGGCAGTGGCTCTTCTGTTTGTGCTGCAGTCGGCGCGTTCGGCTCGATGTCTTTCAAAACGCGTTCATCGACCTCTGGTGCTTCGACTGCCTCCTCGATGTCTTGCTGTGCGCGTTGCGTGGCGCGAGTGACGCGCATTGTGATGATGTCCAAAAAGAGTTACGCAGGTGTCCAGGAAGTGGTTGGGCTGACTATGTTTCGGTGAAAATCATACGAGCAGCGAGCTGGCGGGGGTGGTCGATGTGGTTGGCAATGCGGTGATCCTGTCGTCGATCAATTCACGTTGCAGTTGTGTTTCCAAACAAATGTCCTGATCCGGACTAGCCCTCCGCAAAATGCGCGAACTTCGGAAAGAGCATCACGTGGTCAGAGCGCGTCCGAGTCCAAGGGCAGTCGAAGCCATCTGCCGGGTCGCAGCGAACTCCCACTTCTGAGTTCGGATCCGCATCCGTGAACGTATCCTCTTCCTACTTCTGCTGTGATCTCCAAGAAAATCTCTTGACGCAAAGTCGCTCATGATTCTCGCACCCATTTGATAAATTTTCGAGCCGTCATATTTCTGATCCAATTAAAGCGAGTCTGACAGTGCTTCACGAGTGCGAAACTGATTCCACGGGACCTCAATCGCTCTCAATTGCTTCGAAGTTTCAGCAGTTCAATTCTGCATAGTATTTGCACGAGGCTGACAATCGGCTCCGTTCCCGGCTACATTCACATCCAGTGATATCTCCGAAACCGGCATCCTGGCTTACCCCGCGAGACTGCAGATACAGAGGGCCATCAGTAGCCGCGGTTATCCCAAGATATCTAGAATGACCTCACGAGCGTCGGCGAACTCCCGCTTGAATCTTTTCTCCAAGCACCTTGACTCTAAGCCATTCCTCGAGCTCAACACGCCTTTCTCCACCGAACGCAGCGGACATTTAGAAGACGCACAAGGCAACCGCATCCAGCGCAACAAGCCCCAGGAAATCAAGAAAGTTGAACCACAACAGCCGAAGAAAGAAGAACCACCCAAGATGGCATCCTCCCAGGCTCCCCACCCAGCTTTGATGATCCCCGGTCCCATCGAGTTCGATGATGAAGTCCTCAAGTCTATGAGCTTCTACAGGTAGGACATACCTTGCAATGCTGTCATGTTATCCTCTAACAAGCTGCAGTGAGTCGCACGTTGGCCAGCCTTTTGTCAACTGCTTCAGCGAAGTCCTCCAAAACCTCCGCAAGCTCTTCCAGACCACCGACCCCGCATCACAACCCTTCGTCATCTCCGGATCCGGTACACTCGGGTGGGATCAGGTCGCTGCCAACTTGGCTGAGCCTGGTGATGATGTCCTCGTCCTTCACACAGGATACTTCGCCGATTCATTCGCTGACTGCTTCGAGACATACGGCGCCAACGTCACACAGCTTAAGGCGCCCATTGGTGAACGACCGCAGCTTGACGAGATTGAGAAGGCTCTCAAGGAGAAGAAGTACAAGATCCTCACAGTCACACACGTCGACACATCTACTGGTGTGCTCAGCGAGCTTAAGGCGTTGAGTGATCTCATTGAGAAGGTTAGCCCTGAGACATTGCTGGTTGTCGATGGTGTATGCAGTGTCGGCAGCGAGGAGATCCGCTTTGACGACTGGAAGCTTGACGTTGTCCTCACAGCATCGCAGAAGGCTATTGGGTGCCCTGCAGGTCTCAGCATCCTAATAGCTTCTGGCAAGGCGATTGAGGTCTTCAAGAACAGGAAGACAAGACCCACATCTTACTTCGGTTCATGGAAGAACTGGCTGCCCAGTAAGTCTCCACGCTTGGAACTCAATTTACTATACCTGACATTTTACTAGTCATGCAAAACTACGAAGCCAAGAAGGCATCCTACTTCGCTACACCATCGCCCCAGCTTGTCCATGCCCTGGACACTTCTCTCAAGCAGATCCTGTCACGCCCTCTGGAGCAGCGTTTCGCCGATCACAAGGCTGCATCGCAGAAGATCAAGCAGGCTGTTGCCGACTTCGGTCTAAAGCAGCTTGCCTCGAAGCCTGAGAACCAGGCCAACGGCATGACCGCCATCTACTTGCCTGAGGGCGTCACACCTCCTGAGGTCCTTCCTTCTCTGCTGAAGAAAGGCGTCATCTTCGCTGGTGGTCTGCACAAGGAGATTGCCACCAAGTACATTCGATGCGGACACATGGGCGTCAGTGTCACAGACCCCAATCGCAAGGATCTTACCAAGGCAATTGAGAGTTTGAAGGAGGCACTGACTGAGGTTGGGCACAAGGCATAGAAAATTTTCTTAGCGGTGCGACCTCTTCTAGGAATTTTGTATAGACGTCACACAGACAGAAAATCCTCGGCTGCACGTAGACGATGTATAGAGCACCACGCCAAAAAAAAAAGTACCACCCTTTACAGCCCTACGGATCTCCAGCGTTGTGACGATGATGAATCTTGTGGCTATGCTTCTAACTGCAACATACAAGCTCACAAACCTTGATCAGTAAACACCGGGGACAGTTCCTGGACTCCACTGTCCATTTGACCATTCGCCTCTGGTGTTCATAGCCAAGGAGCCGAGCACAAAACGGCGTCTTGGTATAGGTAAAATTGTTCCACCTATGATGCTACGATTTCGCGACATCATTGCCGCGTTGGTATGCATACCACCTCATCACGGCGAGGCTGTGCTTGCTTGGTATGTTTGGAATATACATCACCCCAGTAGTTCCAGATAATGAACATGTAGTTCTCTTTTCCCCATCTCCTCGTATCGCGGGAACCTTACCAATCTCTGCGCTAACCACTCGTCTGCGCAACACCACTCGTTCACGAACTACTTGGTCCTAAATTCTGGCCAATATGGCTTCAACATCTCGCACAAACCAACATCCATGGGTCACAGCATATCAGGATTCACCGCCACCTGCATGCGCTACGCTCCGCGCCCTCTTGAACACCGTTGAATACGGCGTACAATGCGTCTTTGCTGAAGAAGACGGCGATCCTCTCCCCAACTCCATCAATACCGCATGTCTACCCTGGGCCACTAGTGGTGTTCCTTCAAGCGGCGCATTTTACTCTCCCGCCACCGCCTGCCCAACATCCTGGACCGCTGTGGCGACACGAACTGCTGCCGATGGAGCGACCGACTGGATCGATGGCGAGACGGCGATTGAGTGTTGTCCACCCGGTTTCGTGGGCGGTACGGGGGGAACATGCAACCCTGGAAATAGTGGAACGACGCCGGTTGTAAGGTGTGGCGAGGCGGATGCTGAGGAGAACGATAACCTCATCTATACGGCGGGTGCTTGGCCAGCAAGCGTGACAGCGAGGGTGACGGCCTTGCAGTTGAGGTATCAACCGACTGATGTTGGGTTAAGTGCGAGTGCGACGGGGAGTGGTAGTGGGAGTGCGAGTACAAACACAAACAGCTCAAGCTCTGGCAGTGGAAGGAGTAGCGGTGGAGGCTTGTCGACAGGTGCAAAAGCGGCGATTGGGACGGTGATCCCTTTGGTATTTATTCTGGGGGCATTCGCAGCATTCCTATTATGGCGCCGAAGGAAGCATAGGAAAGCTGCTGCGGCACTGTCCAAAGATCTGGGAGACGGTCAAGAGACAAAACAGAACTACGGGGACATGATGCATAGTCCCTACAACGATTCGAAATCAGGACCAAATGCCCCACATGTGGCCAGCCCTGGATCTGCAGCGTTGGCGGCTGGAGGGACACAACATCACCATCATGAAATACCTGAGTGGAACACCGAACTCGATGCTACAGAGGCGGAAAGAAGAAGATACATGGCTGTTCAGGGTAGTTTGTTTCCAGGGACAGCTGGTGGAGCTGGTGATGCGGCAAGCCCAGGAGGTGCGAGTGAAGCCAGCGAACTTGGTGGTATAATGAGAATGAATAGAAAACCGGTTGCACCGGTGGAACTCGACTCGACGCCTCGGACAATGGAGCTGGATGGGAGTAGCAACTCGGAGCGGAGGTAGAGTCGAGATTGAGATGAACTGATTTCGGAATGATACCCGTCGCTTTTTTCAAAACATTGATTCCTCAGACTGACATCAATCCCTATTGTTGACGCTATTCTCGATTCTTGCGCAACTCCAAGGCATGAGTAGACGGAAGAGAGGGATATGCCTCAGGTTGACCACCATCCGCACCATCCGCCCGCCCCACAATCCCCCCACTCTCCTAGGCTACATTTCATCAACGTCCTGATCGTACCTCAACAACAACCAAAATCGCAATTCCATTACATCGAAGTATGCACTTTTCAATCGATGAGCTGAAAGGAGCGTACTTCGAGCTCATCACTACCATTGTTCCCGGGCCAGCCAGCTGGTCGTATTTTGTGCCACGTCTTCTCTTGCCACTCGGGCTTTTGGTACCTCCGTCGACACTGAGCCATGGCCATTTATGCGCAGTCATTCTGCCCATCAGTCTCGTGGCTACTATGCATGCCTGGCTCGTTCTCGGCGGCAATGATGTTCTCTCGACAGACTCCCTGTACATGACGTTGTTTCTGTACGCCTTCAAAGATCCACGGCGGGACTTCAGACGTGTGATCCGAGCTGGACCTGACGAAGCCCCACAAGCAAATGATTTCTTGGACGAAAGCAAAGGAAGTGAGAGAATTGTCGAGTCGAAACCAATTCTCCTTGAAGCATATCCAGAAAACTTCAAAGGCCGTCTTGCCTGGGCGATGCAGCTGCCACAGAGCCGGCCTTTACATGACTGGATCATTGGCAATGCTGGACACGATCGAAGGGTGCTTCTTCCATTTCAGCATCCTACCCGAACCAAGTTCATTATCGATATCCTCTTACGCCTTTCGCCTGTTCTGTCTATCTTCTTGCCATTGTCGAAGCAGCTTGCTGAGGATGATCCGTACTTCAGCGATCCGACTTTTTCCATTTTTGGTCCATATTCACAAGGCTCTAGTCGTAGCAGTCGAAGAAGGACAGTAGTATTACTTCGGAGTATGCTACCAGCAGTCGTCCTCAGACCTCTCACAATGGCTATGTATTTATACTCCCTACTACTTGGCCTATTTCTACCGCCAATGCTTCTTCCCGTGCTTCTCAATGCAGTGGGTCTTGTTCCAGACAAGTGGTCTCCACACACACGGCGCCCACGTTTTGGACCCTTCTCCGCCATCATGAACTACGGTGTTCGAGGGCTCTGGGGTCAGTGGTGGCACCAGCAAATGCGGCACGTTGTATCTGAGCCGGGACGATGGTTTGCTGCAAAACTCGGATTGGGAGACAAAAGCTGGCAGAAGGCCGTCAAATACATGTTGATATGCATATCCGCGTTCACGCTGAGTGGGATCACGCACGCGGGTATGGTGCCGCCGAAGCCCAGATTCGCAAGCATCGATGTGAATGAACTGCGGTTAAGGTTGGCAAGCTTCTTCTGGATACAGCCGCTTGGCATTGCAATCGAGCTGTTCATATTGGAGCCTGCTCTGCACAGTCTTCCCAATGTGATGCAGAGAATGCAGGCAGTGCTAAGAACCATATGGACAGTGGTCTTCATGTGCTTCGCTTGCACGTTTCTGGTCGTACCATTTGGGCAGTTGGGATACTGGAATATCATCCCCTCCAACCTCACGCCTTATCTGTTGTAAATTTGAATCTTTGATAGCATTCGTAGCTTGTTAGATAAACCAGAGCTGGACTGTTCCATCACAACGCCTTGAGTATGGAGATTCGGGTATGCCTTGAACACTTGAGCTTGGGATTGTACAAGGACATGTACAATTTCGATAGCGAGATTGATGAGCTTGACAAGTACAATCGCGGGAAATGTCTCACTTATCTGACATGCAGGACTTGTTTTAACAATTCTCATTCGAGGGGTTTGCACGTGACTGTCAGATCTATCGGGTACTTATAATCACCACACAGCGCGTACTTTCATTCTGACCAAACAAGCCCGCAACAAAAACAGTCCAAGGCTATAATCCTGTCTCTGTGTCTGACAAGCTCGGCAAAGCAGACCTCCATTGGTTACCGAGCATGTGCCCCACACCGCCCGGCAAACTCCACATTATTATCCACCCACGCAAAAACAGAATACCACCTCAGGACAACGAGGACAGCAAAATGCATCGGCCGGGAATCGAACCCGGGGCTAGCCGAAACAGTGCTGTGAAGCTTGGCAACGGCTAATTTTACCACTAAACCACCGATGCGGTGTTGTGATTTGATGAGAGGGTAACGGAATATTGTGAATATGTCACAATTTTTTTGATTGCAGACTTTTCCTGTTGGTTTTCCACGGTATAACGTACGCTGAAAACTTTCCCTCTAGGCACATTCGGAGTGTATCGTTAGCAGAGAGATTCAGTAGTACAAAAACTAACCTAACGCAATATACAGGCTTAGCTTACTAAACACCTTTAGTACCAAAGAGTACGATGCAGACGGCTGGTACCGGACCGCATCAGCAGATGTTCTGTCGTTGGACCAACCCGGTTGACGAATACAAGAACCCGAGAACTTAGACCGTTGAGGTATAGAACATGAAATTTGCCACCTTAGCAACCGTACCCTACGTGCGGCTTCTGAATCTTCTCTACTGTGAGCATGCAATCAATCTAAGGAAATAACAGCCGCGTTGTGCTCTAGTTGCTCCTGAATCTTTTAGTGCAGGACATCACGTTCGGTCGCAGACCAACACAGGACTTGTGAGTCGTTACTATGAGATATTTCGATCTTCAGAGTCTCATTTATCGCGGTTTGGTAACACAGCATCTCTAAAGAATCGAGAGTTAACGCAGCGCGATAACGCTTTTGCTGACACCATGTAATGCGGAAGCTTATGCAACGGGAATGACGACCAAACATTGCGGATGGCTCAATTACGCTCACCCGATGACACTGTGCACCCAATACATTGCACACCACATCGTAGATCTTAGACACGTAGGGTACCATGGTTGGTAGGACCTCCCTTGTGTGACTCACGTGAGATGAAAAGCTGCTGCCAATCAACTACAATACCAAGTCAACTCATAGGTAAGGCATAAGGATTTGTCTAGAGCCTGAGTTCAAAGATAATAAACGGTGACTGATCTGGAAATTTCAAATTCCATTTCCATTTCTCGTGACGTGGTACGGCAAAGAAGAAGACCAAGTATCATCAAGGTCACGATACGGGTAACAAATAGCCCAGCGATTTGATGTTTTAAGAAGACCTGAGTAGTGGTTCATCAACTGCACAAGGTGATATTGCAATATTTGCCTGCCTCAGGTTACTCGAGGACTGCCGGCGATTCTTCACAGCCAACAGTGTTCCTAGTTATTCCCATCCGCTCACCCTGTACCTTGGTCACTACCTAGACCAGTGGATATCAGATTCATGGATTATGTGCAATGTTACAGGTCCGGTATTACAGACGCAGTGTTACATGCAGATTCTCACGAGCAGGCTCCTGCAGACGAATCTCACTTTCATTCACGATCACAAGTAAATTAATGCTAAAGAACACTATGAGTGAGATTTAAGTAAGAGTATATTCAGAGTCTTTAAGACGTAAGGTATACTCTCGAGCAGTGATTCTCATCACATTCATCACAGAACAGCTACCTTCTTCAACAGTCTTTTTTTTTAATAAACCAACCGTATTATCTATCGATACATCATGCAATATCTCAGCATTGTTCTCGGTTTTGCCGCCTTAGCGTCTGCAATCGACATCCGTCTACACTCTGCATCCAATTGCAAAAGTTGGTCTACGGATTGCTCCAATATCAACCCCAACGTATGCAGCCTATGCCATATCCTCTTCTCTTTAGTTGGATAACCCCTTTTCATGTCATGAGACAGTAATTAACATACTTCATCAGGTTTGCTGCGCGGGTTTCAGTGCTGGGTTCTCATATCCCAGCATTCGCTTCGCTTCCGTGCCAAGAAGCTGGAATATCGAAGTCAAAGGCTACAACTGGGAGAATGGGAAGCACTGTGCGGATCTAGTGGCAGTACAGATTATGTCTGGTACCACAGATAGATGTGTCGAAGGACTAAGATTCGGGGGTGCAGGCTACAATTTCCGTGGCAAAAAACGCGGTGTCGATGCTGCGGCGGAGGCGCCGGCTCGGAAGTGCACATCTTCGCAAAAGGCGGACGTCTTAACTCTGGAAAACGGAAATAGATATAATATCGGTAGTATGCAGGATGGGTTGCTCAACGATTTGGTTGCGCTTGCAGTGAATGGAACAACTGCAGAGGATATTCCAGGGGTGTTCAAAGCGTATGAGTACAAAAAGTAAGGCTAGAGAAGTACGGGACGGCAAGAGCAATATAAAACATGCTTTCAAAATGTCAAAGATGATCGATAAATTACCACATGCGAAGTTGTTAGCCAAATGCATAGTGCGTTGAGCAAACAGCCGCTTTACGCAGCCTTCTCGTAGGTCTGAGCAGCTTTTTTTTGATTAACACATTGTCGCGGTATATACCTACTTATTCGCGGAGCAAGATACTAGTCTTTTGCTTCCACACACGGGTAAGACCCTGCCGCGAGCGAGGGCTGAAAGATCATAAAATCGTTCCGTATTGACGTCGGATTATCCTTAGAGTTTTAAGTAGAAAGGAACATGTGATGTCCTTGGAAGGGACTGGCTCTAGAACAAGAGCATGCTAAGAATATACTTGGATGGTGGACGCATCAACTGAGCCGCTAGCTCCTGCCACTATTGTCTGATAGAAACGCTTTGTGTTCTCGAAAGGTTGATAATGCGTTGACATGGAATTCGTTTACAGTTTCCAGAAGATAGTTTCTAGGAGCTCATGCCAGCTGCGCTAACCGGTATCTGGGAAGCGCTGCTAGAGCTGAATTGGGGAAACAAAGATAACCCTACCGCCTACATCAAGCTTCCCGAAACCAGGGATCCTGGAGTATATCCTTTGGCGATGCTCTAGCTGAAGGTTCCAAACGTATCATACTTCGGACAAGCGCACCAACCCGTATGATGTCTTCCCGGCTCAAGTCTTCGCTCCTCTCTCCGTCGAAGTACATCTCTTCCAACCAGCTTTGAAGCGAATGAGGATACTCTTCATTAGATAATGCTGTGTTCATGACGTGCCATCTCTTTTGCCAGCGGTCCGGCAAGTCGTCACCAACAGTCTCTAACATCTGCTGAACAAGAATTGCAGGCGTGGTCATAAAGCTATCGAAAAGCGGTTGCCCGACGATAAGCTCGAACAACTAGTTATAAGTCTTAGCTTGTTTTGATACTGCTCTATAGGGTCTGGACTTACCGTACAACCCATGCTCCATAAATCCATGCGATAATCCACTTTGTCTTTGAAGATGACCTCAGGAGCGCGAACAGCGAGTGGAGTACTGAATTTGTCAGGGGTATCGTCTTTCAAAAAGGATTGGCCAAAATCAACAATCTTTATCGATGTGAAAGGGGCATTAACATCTGTTGGGTATGAGGCAGGCTTAACAAGGTACTGAGGCATGCCGAGCTCGAGTGGAATTCGGTCTTTTCTTTGCACAGGACCTGTTTCGGGGATTCCCAACTTCTGGAGAAGTTCTTCCTCTCGTAAACTATGCAACGAGGGAACGGTAAAGGCTATGTTGCGAATGTGCAGATCTAACAATGATGAGCAAAGCTGACCCATAAGCTGAGGAGCTGTAGTTTACCTGCATGCCCAATCTCCTGTTCATGAAGGTAGTTCAAACCAAGTAGAGTTTGTTTTGCAATAGTCTTAGCAACTATGCCAGGAAGTCTTTCTATGCTTGAATGCGCGTCAAGAACATCAGCAACACTTGGTCCTAGAAATTCCATCACAAGGCAATTGTGAGTTCCGTTCGGACCATCAAGCTGGAAGTAATCTTGCATGGTCATGAGATATCCGCGGCCTGGCTCGTCAGAGTGTGCTGCCGCAATGGCTCGTAAGACGGTGAACTCGTGATTCTGACGAGTTGGCTCTGCAACTGAGATCTTCACAGCAACATACGTTTGTTCTCTAATACTATGTCAGCTTTTTTCATTTCAGTACTTTGAGGATAACGAAACCTCAGATCTCGTGCAGCCCAGACAGTTGAGTAGCCGCCCCAACCCAGTTTGTGCAGAATTTTGTACCTGCCGTGCTTTAAGAGGTCTCCTAGATGAACAGGATGATAGCCTCCCTTGTGGTAGCGATGCAAAGGTTCAGCATCAACATCACACACATGCATCGACAAATCCATCAACGAGTTCATCTTGAAGGGTCGAGCAGGCGCGAAAGGGAGAGGATGAGAAGACGCAGGTACCGGGAAAATTCGTGTTCGTGTCAGCTTTTTTCTAAGTAATAGCTTGATGGGGCGAGCGCTTGATCTAGGAAAATGCATGCTTTCAGACCCACGGCTTGAGTCTCTCGAGGCGTTTGGCTGCGAAAGAGCGGGTAGGTAGAAGCTTGGGTGTTTCGGTTAGGCAAAGTCAGGGTACCGGTAACGGTACTGCCAAGGAATTTAGTGGCACCCCAGTGCTAAACCCAGCGGCTGCAATTTCTAGTAGACACGTTAGCAGCTGTTTGATATGCGTTCGTGATACACAAAGCTTTGCCTGGAGCTTTGGTGGCGTTGTTAGGGTATAAATAGGCACGTTCATAGAGTACAGCAATGCAAAATGCACGACTCCTGATTTCATCGTTTGCTCACTGCCAGATCGAGCTTCAAAATGCCTCCTATCGCCCATAATACTGTAAGATTCATGCAGAGAATCAGGAACTCCGTGCTTGGACATAAAACCCTTAGCTTTATCCATGAAGCCACTTAACAGCCTAACAATTAGTTCATTTATGCTTAAGCAAGTACACGCTCGAATAACACTTAAGACTCAGTCCGCTTACCTAATCGTGTGAAATAGGGACCCTACTCATACGAGTCACACAGACTTGAAGCCATATGCTACAGTCCTGTTTGCTACCGAGGAACAGACGATGAACAACAGGTCTCACACCGTTCAAATCTATTAGGTTTATCCTAAGAGGCAGAACAAGAAGTCCGACGATAAACTTAACGCGAAGGTCAGTGTTGCGACTATAGAATTTTTTTTGCATCCAATGATCTCTGTATAAGACACAGAAATTAGAGTCCAGGAACGCAGAGTGTAGCGCACCCGTGTGTTAGGCTTCACTTCATTGATCTACTAGAATTACTCAGATATACGCTTCGCAAATATTGTATCAAAAACTTCATCATCATGAACCATGAGATGTTAGGTGCTGATATGCAGTACTAGATGCATGTCGCGTATTATATATGATCTGTAGATTCGGGCCTGGCGCAACAGCGGGTTCGTATTTCTAGACCCTACTGTTGATTTTGTAGTACCCCAGATCATCCCACGAAAGTTCCCTATGAGAGTTCTCCCACCAGTATTCTCAACGAAGATACCATTATTCCTCTTTAAGTAGTAGGGTGACCCTTCCTGTGGCGTCGTTCGTTTGTTAATGAAATTGAGCGTCAATCGGGTGAAGTTAAGTTCCAACACCCACATGGGCATGGCGAGACCACTGATTCCAAGATTCTTGTTGAACTTCTATAGTACCCTAATGAGCCACTAAAGATACTCTAGCAGCTTCCAGTGTCCTCACAGCTTCCTATGCTTTCCGTTAAGTCTTGCTGTACCTCAATCGGAAGTGATCCGTCAGCGACCTGCCATGAACAAACCCCACTGCCACCACAGATTTGTCTCCAGATACCGTCGCCAACCCTGAATGCTTGACCTCCCTCAAAAACGCGCACAAATCTTTGCCCAAGGATGTTCGCTTCCCTTGTCTCTTTGATAGCCACTGTGAAATCGGCTTGACTTGTTCCAGACAGCATCATGGTGAAGTTGCCGTACGAACCGGGTTTTGTGCCGATCCTGCTGCAGAGTGTCTCAACGCTGACAGGGAAGTTGTTTCCTGCGGTTACCCAGGTCCATGAGCAAGAAGCCTCGAAAGACGGAAGCACGGCTTGGCCGGTGGGCGCTTGACGAAGATTGATGGTGTTGGGCTGTTTAATGTTGATTTGGAGGCTGCTATTTGTGCCGCTACCAGGACGACCGGAGGGTCTGCCCGCGGAGGCATGTGTGATTTCCCAAGGATTAAGCTCGGTGGCGGCTTGGCGGGAGATGAGGGCAGGAGCGGCGGAGGTAAGGCCTGCGAGAAGGACGGTAGTGAACAGCATCATGAGGCCTATTGAAACGAGTACTGGAGGATTTTGTGCGGTGGAAGTGACCTCTGATGTTCTGAAAGCAAAGTGACGAAGGCGATGCGATGCGAGACTTTTCGATGCTGATGGGATTTGAAGGTGGTTTCCTGCTCAAATTTATGTCTTTGAACATCGTAGATAGAGCTCTATTTTTAGATAGTCAGGCACTCCTTTGAATGCACCAATACTTGAGCGCATGAAATGTGGGGTGAACTTATGCTCGATAGAGTCATTCTCGATGACGTTCCCCGTGAGTTCCGGGCAATTGTGCCAATAGTAGCGGCACTTGATCTCGTGGTACGCCTTATCTCCACTTTCGGTCGAACGTGCGTAACTCTGTATGTCCGTGATGAGTGCAATGACGATGAGGAAGCGGCTTGAGATGGTTCGAAAGCTTCGAGCCATGTCTTCGGGCTTCAAATTTGATTTCCCAATTTTTTGGGAAGGTCAACGATCTCAAAAGAATGCGTGTTTATGTTATTGACGATAGCAGTTGTTTCAGCTCATGGCTGTGGGGCTCTGTAAAACTGATTCTGAATTTCTCTCGTTCTTCATACTTTTGAGCCTGAAAACCCTTATGAACATATCTCAAAATGAAGGATTGGAGAAATGGAATCTTTTAGCATTGTGCGACACAAACGTAGGGGTCAGGAAATCGCATCACTACAGCTGTCAACCACATACAGAACCCGAGTTAGTGGGGCCTCACAGGACTTCTCCTCGATGTTGCCGTTACGGGTGTAAATATTGTGGATATCGTTGTTTAACAGTTTCGTCTCGCGTTACGGTAGTTGGCGCAAGCACGCTACTGACGGATTGCCCGTTGCTGGAAAAGTAGGTGCACTAGGAGTTTGGCCAACCGTATGAGCCACACTGATCCTGCTGCGTGTACATAAATGAAGCAGCTATATTTTAGCGCCTTTCTTAAGGCTGAATGCTTTCGGAAAAGCGTATGTCCGAACGCAGACCCACGTCCAAGGCAACACCCGTGATTGCATTTCTTTCTCAATAACTATGGAAATGATCTTTCTGTACAGTTTTCTCGTGTACACCAAGAAAACAGGAGGCTCAGAGCCCCATAAAAATACTCGTGTATACATTCACGACTTACAACGCAGAAAATACACTTAGTATAGTCTGGAACAAAGAACATAATTGCCTGCAAAAGAACAGGTACAAAACCACACACAAAAGAATGAAGGAGAAGGGTTCTAGAAACACTTGGCCTAGCTTTATTCGTTGGTAGGGGGCTGGATCCTTACCATGCCACCAAAATTGGAGTCGGAGTCGGAGTCAGACGCGTATGAGGGAGTTGGCCGATAGCTGATGTCTGCTCTGCTTGTCCGCTCGGACGGTCCAACTTCGATAGGTGGTCTCGCACCAGTATCGATATGTTTCAGGCTTTTGACTAAATCCTCCGCACTCGGTCGCTGTTGCGGATCGATTTGCAAGAGCCTTGGGATTACTTTGGCAATATCCCCGAGAGGTCCTTTGCAGCGACGTGATACGCTATCGATCTTCTGTGTAACCAACTCTCGTAGTCTGAACTGGACGCCCTCTTTTGGAGTATAATAGAAGCCTTCGTCTTCCCTACCACCTGGACTGACGAGACATTCGCGTTTCTCACGAAAGTCTTCTAACGCAGCATATCCATCAAGAAACCATACCAGAAGTTCAAGATAAACGCAACCAAGCGACCAGAGATCGTATGGACGAGAAGTTCTTCCTTTCTCGGTGGCTTCTGGAGCTCGATATACTGGAGTACCTGCCTTACTGACTGTTTTCCAGCTGTGTCTGTTTTTACCGCTGACCGAAGTCAAGACATCAACTACCTTTGCGCATGAGAAGTCCGATAGCCTGAACCAGTAAGTTTTCTTGCCGTCCTGGTTATAGATAAACATGAGGAGGTTCTCAGGCTTGATATCGTGAATGTACCCTGTTTTCTGATTTCCGGTCCCTGGAACAAGCAAGCTCGTGCCTTTGCCAGGCTCGGATTGGCCTTGATTATGTATGACGGAGAGGGCATCAGCTAGCCCAAAAAGTTGTTGTGCCAGATCGTTGGGCATCATACCAGGTAGCTTCCGGGGATCAGCATATCTCGCCATAAATTTTTCGACGTCGCAGTCGGCTTTTTCGTAGATCATGTGGTATTTCGAGCTGAACGTGAAGCTAGCAAGGCACTTGAGAAGGTGATGATGTGATAAGTTCGCCATGGCGCGGTGAAATGACACCTCTCGTGTTCCTTCATGCTGCGTGACTTTCATCGCAAAGAAGCCGTCTTTATTTGCACCCTAGAAGAACAGTGAGTAGCATACAGGTAATTATTCTAAGGTCACTTACACTTGAGAACGATCGCTGGCTGCAATGTATCCGAATTCTGTAAACATCGCCGAAAGCTCCCTGGCCGAGCAGTTCACTCTTACTCTCGTCGTACTCGATAGGTTTTGTCACGCGGCCGTCCCAGTTCTGCTCCGAGTCCATCTCCAGATATGCAGGACTGAATAGTTTTTGGTTCCGAATGAAAGAAGCACGAAACTTCCGTTTGCTTATCTGCCCCGGACAGTCATCTTCATCAAATGGAAATTTTGCGTCGCTGAGACCATCCTCAAATAATGCCTTAAGGCAAGTAAGAGGAAGATCGCCAAAAACGCAGGTGGCAAACATCTTGCGCCCCTCTCTATAGATTCTTTGAACGAGTTCTTCCTTCTCGAGCTGTCCTAGGTACAATTCTTCATCGTTTGAGACTAGACTGCGAATAACGCTTTCGGACGAGACAATATCAAAATCTGGCGTTGGTAGGAACACCTGTTTTTCTCCCCTAAAAACCGTCTCTGTCATGTGTTCGTCCATATAATCGGAGACTTGAGTGACATTCTCTAGTTTTGGGGCCATCTAGGCCAGATTTCAACGAGGAAACTGGCGAGCTATCCGGTACTGAGTGTCAATTTGTTGGTTGGAAAAGGCTTCAAAGGAGAGCACGTGATTAAGTGCCGGAATAAGTTTTTTTGGGACCGTGGTCGAACCAAAGTGTTAGGCCATGGAGTAAGCCGACACTGCCTGGCGTGCCTTAGACCTTTTATCTTCGATCTACAAGACAGGCAACAAGGCAAAAGCCACATAGCCGAGCTTGATGATTGCAAGCAGATCGAGTCTGCAAGCCATAGCTGTCAAACACAGTTTTGTATGGTCAGAAATGATTCAGTGAACCTGTGGGGTGCTTGTTCCTAAACTTCAGCACTATCAATAGACGGGAATACCGTTACTATTGGCTGCCTCGAGATAGAAAGAGTCGCGCCCAAAAACCGGTCAACACAAGACGATTAGAGGTGGCAGTGTAAGTGGTGATGCAGGCATTGATTCGGAGGCGGGGTCGCAGGTGCTGATTAAGGCGTTGGCCGAACCGACAGCAGCCGCTTCCATCGGCAGGGAGTGGGCGATGGAGGGGAGGCGAGCTAGTACGGAAGCGCGTGAATGCGAACACAACCCGCATCCAGAGCTTTCCGAGCCGATCATCAACAACAGGGATTAATGAATGAGACCGATGGCTGACAAGCGTGGACAAACATGTGTTGAGTAAGCACTGATCGCACGAATGTATCTGCAGGCTCAGGTGGTCGGAAAAGCCACGAAAGCGGCAGATGTACTCCTGGTAGGCTAGGACTTGCTTGCTGCGCCCCTCAAGTTTCTGATATCGAAAGCAGGTTATCGGGGAAGCTTAGCATTCTTCCTGACTGGAGACAACCGGAATGCTAACACTCTCTTCATGCAGTCCATATGCACCCATGAGTACCACACCAGAAACGTGACGACGGTCAAAGGAACCGATATGGCGAAGAAAAGCCAAGCATTTTCCGTATAAGCAAGGCTCTTGACGCCCCCGTCCAGCTCTGTCTGATTGACGAACTGTGTGGAATAGAAGTTGGACACGATCGTGCAAGGCAGGTATATCATCGTGATGATAGTAAGCACCCGCATACTAGAAGAGTCGCGACTATTTTTCTCAGCAATTACTCTCATCATGTTGTTCTCCTCTTGCCCTTGTCGCTCAAGTTGCTGAAGTGCAGCTATCTGTTGATCGATGTTGTGACCGCTTTGCCTTTCAAGCAAAGATGAAATCTTTGAATCTGACAGTTAGCAAGATAGAGCCAGAGCGATTAAAGAGTTTCGGAAAATATGTGCCTATCTTACCAGTGTCCGGGTGTTTTGAATTTTCGATAAGAGAGACTCAGCTTTCCTACGAGTATATGTGATCTCCTTCGCTTTTTCCATTAGAGCAACAGCAACTGCATCGGTATGCACTGACCCCGTCTGGTCCTGAAATTGGCGTTTGATATCTTCCTGATGCTCACAATGTTGCTTGTAGATCTCTTGCAGTGTTGCCAGCGTATCTGAGGTCGAATCGAGACACAGAATTAGATCAGCTACATAGTCTTCGATTTGCTTCAATTGCTGGTGATCTTCAACCGTGATGGTAACAAAATTCTCCTCATCTTCTTCCATGCGTATCGACACACCGGAAGATTTGTTGGACTGCTCCTAGTCAGATTTGGGCTCAAAATTCGAGCGAGACTGCATACCTGTTCGGAAACGAGCTGTGTCAGATGAGACAAGTAAGGTCTCCAGCTTGTGATAACGGTGTCAAGAAATATTGCATGCAGCTCGATCGGATTGGCATCGATCAAATCATCGACACTTCTGGCATATTGATCAAGGCGCGTTACAGTCCTTTCCGATGCTCCGACCAAAATCCACGTTGAGCATCGAGTTTGCGAGACAGGCTTGAATCGATGATAGACTGCAAATTGGCGCAATGACCAGGGGTTTCTCCCATCAGGCCGATTCGTCATCTCTACATACCGCAGAATATACGCGCACTCTACTTCGTTCAGCAGCAAATATTTTGATGAAAAAGAACGAACTTACCAAAGCCGCGGTATATGTTTCCGCGCGATGTACAGATGGGTCGAAATTTGAGAGGTGGAGGTCCTACTTCAAGCTCACTAGTCTTGCTGCCAAATCCTATCACGTATTCACCGAACCGAGGGAAGACATGACAGGACGCAAGCAACCTCTCAAAATCTTCCTTTGTGATTTGTAGACGGCTGTATGAGTGTCTCTGTCGGAGGTAGAAGACTCGGAAGTCATGTCTTGTAAGTTCAGCGAAACTTGCGATTTCAGCGGGCGTAATGTCGATGAACGCCAATTTGGGAAGCCCAGGGTAAAGCGGCGGACCTGAGTTTGCTTGACGCTGGTCCATCGCAGACGGTAGTGCTGTACTAGATGCCTCGCTCGAAACTGACCAACTGTCGTCCAAGGTACGATGGCTTCCCGACGGTAATTCCTTTTCATGGCTGATCGAGTGGCCGCCTCCGCTAGCCTCTTGCTGTACATTTGGTCTCGTGTGCAAAAGCAACAGTCGACCGTTCTTGTGCTCCTCCTTCTTATCATCCTCAACGATGTCTTTGTTCCTCGACTTGTTGAGGGATTCGCTCTTTTTCTCCCCTGCCCACGGAGTCTCGTCGTTGCAGGATTGAACGTGGACGGCTATCTGAGTTTTCGAGGGACATTTCTCGAATATCCAGTCCGCAGATCGTTCGTAATGTTCATTTGCTGCAGGACTCCTATCGTAAAACAAAGTGCGCTTGAAATATTGAGTAGCTTCCATGGTGCAGACGTACAGTGTGAGTCAGCAGGTGTGAGTGTGCGTCTTGTCCCGGATCTATATTGCACCTGGATACGGGTTATGGCAAGCAACATCTTGTATCGACAGAAATTATGCGCCAAAGCGACGCAGTGAACTTTGATTGTGCATGGCAATGCGTGCTGGGCGTAGACAGGGAGGGGAGGGCTGAGAAGGCACGTCAGCGTGCTACATATGACGCTAACTCGTTCAGCTCGATAGCGCGCTGTTGATGATCATCATCGCCGCCCTGTGGCAACTGCACGTCTTGCTCTACAACACTTCTACCAAAAACAAAAAAGAAATGCTGTATTCTTGCTTCCACAGTCATTGATACTAGAGTAAGCTCATCCGCCTGCGAAAGCGTTCACTGATCCAGGTCTTCACCTGCTGGCATGTGGAAGGATGTGCAACGCCTTGCAGTCCCGGCAAGCTAACCAAGTGTCCATGCATCGCCAACACATCACTGCTGCCCATTTATGCATCATAGAACCAGCCGATCGTCCCACTATGCTGCCAATGATCTGAGATCTAGTCAGTGTGTCACCACATCAAAGCCCGGTCGCGACTCTGGTGACATATTCCACTCAGTAAATGCATCGAGGAGCGCTATTAGAGCTTGTTCTGCTGAGAACCAAGAATGTCAACCCTTATTACATGGGATGACTGACTGATTCTTCGTTATTTCATACTCGCATGATGCAATGCAGCATGCTCGTGCAGCATGCTCGTGCATAGGAACCAAGGCCTCGACCATGGGCAGGGCAGGGCAGGTGGTAAGCTTCATTGAGTCATTCTAGGAAATTGCTGCGCAAGCTGAGCCACTAGAAGCATGGCAGTCTATCAGGCCCTCTAGAACATGCAGGCTTTCTTTCAGGCTCTCTCGACACTGCCCGTTAGGCACTGCCCCCCGATTTCTTGACTGCTTACAGTGCTCCGATCCGCAACCCAGTGGGCTGGCAAAAGCCACTTGACTGACGAAACACCATCATTGTCTAAGGGTCTCTGCTCCTGATGAACTCTTCAACTTCCAACATGGCTACTGCAGTCGTAACGGCAAAAATGATGCCGCTTCCCAAGTTCTCTGCGGCAGCTCCGATGTACCCCTCACCTCAGGTTATCGAAGACCGATACATAGACGACGATAAGCTCTTGGGAATATGTAAGGAAAGGTTTGGACTAGGTAATTACAGATTAAGGGCATGTATTCCATTCCCAGACATCGCCGGTTCAACATTGCTAATTCCGAGAAGTACAAGTTCAACAGATGGTATCTACAAGCACCACGTTGGCTCGACGAAGTAATTCCCTGCCCCCCGCTCATTCGTAAGTCAAATACACACTGACGTATGCTAGGAGACACTCGAGCTCTGCGAGATCCAATATCTCTAAGCACACCTTCAAGCTGATGGCCTGGAACTCTTCTCAGGAACGAAACAGTCTCGTCAACTCTGGCGCCAACACAACCTCTCTTAACGATTATTTTTCGAAAGGGGTAAATGAACAGAGGTGCAAGGAAACTACACGCTGCAGCGTCAATGCAAAAGTCCTAATTTTACGCGAAGATAATTCTGCTACGTCATTATCAAGGTACCGAGCTGCAATCTCGTCGCTTTTGCACTTCTTGTCGCTGTTGTCCTTCGGGGCTAGCAAGTAGCTTGTTGTTTTTCGAGTGTTCTGGAGTGTACCAGATGTATGCCATGCTCAGGTCTTTGAAGACTTCGTACATATTCTCACTAGCTACCGATTCTTATATTGTCCAACATCCGTGTATATTGTGGAACATGAAACTGAGAGCACCACCACCACGATCGACGTACTGGGGAGTCGCGCCGCCACCACCACCACCAC